>VWPU01016614.1:0-112328 GCA_013398955.1 Callaeas wilsoni | reverse complement strand
ACCTGTCCAAACCGAGACAAAACACTAGTTCACAGTAATCATGAAGACATCTTCAGCATCTTGGGAAAAAAAAAAAGAGGACTATAGCAAAATTAGAAGTTGGTACTTTGAAAGAAAAAGCACAGGATGATTACAGAGGTATAAACATAAATTAAAAATGTGCAGTTACTTATAAATGCAACTTTACTAGCTGGCTAGGGTTTATTTTAGGGCATAATCTAAATGTCCAAAGCTGTGGTACAGTTTGTTGCAGATACCTATTGTTGACAGCAATAGGTGGAATAATCTTTAGATTTCCTACATGATAATAAAAAAATCCCCAAACTAGATGGAGCTATGCCTCTCCAGAACAGCGTATGCAAATTTGATCCACCAGATGTGTTATACTGATACTAAGTTATTCCTTTGTTAACATTAAAGGAAAATCTCCCTCTCTTTCTTGTACAGATATCAGTACCCCATTTCTTAAGACTCGGTTGTAACTGGCATGACTCAATTGTCACACTCTTAATGCAGGAATATTTTCATCAGCCTTAGTTCATTATCTTTGACAATGGAGCAAAGAAAACTAGACAAAAGGAGCGTGGTCAAAGCTGTTATTCTGTTTAAGTTTTTTGTTTTTCCATATGTAAAAAGTACATGATTATGTATCTATATTGCCATTAATTTGCTTAATACAAACAGAAATGCATTCTATTTGCAACAGAAATATAGAACAGTAAAAAAAACTTGGCAAATGAATTACTGTGGCTTAACAAGTTATTAAATAATAAATCATTGGCTAACGTGCATTTTTCAGACTATACTAATAGAAAATAGTGTAACTTTACTTATCAGTAACCCTTTTGTTTTTTGATATTTAGTGATGTTTCTTATTTTACATGTACAGCACACCAAGAAATACAGACAGGTATTGCAACTGATAAGTGGCCTTCTATTGAGGAAAATCTATTTTACAAGTATCTGAGTTACATCTATCTTATATTTAGATAGTATAATTAAAATTTACCATCTCAGAAAGAAAGGAGGTTGTTATAAACACAAGCATAGTGAAATTTTATTTGTGCTCTTTTTCAGAGCAGTTTAGAAAGAAACAGAGAATGTAAATATATCTATTTTGATTCTACATAGGACACACATGAGTATTTTCAATTGTTTGAGATTTCTACTGAATTTTATGAGACCTTTTAATGTCAAAGTGTGTCTATGAACTAAAAATGAAAACAAACAAAAAAAGAATACACTTTTGACAAGTCCTCCAAATTTGGCTTTCCTACAATTTGACCATCTGTTTGTGCTGGACCTGGATTCCTCTGATACTGGCAATGGCCAGTATTGTCTCAGGTGGTGAATGCAAGAGAAGAAATGGTAACATATGGTAGTAGGATGCTTAATCCTGGCAAGCAAAACCAAAATGTACTACATAAAAGCAGTTACAGTTTATCTTTTATGCACTGAAATTACAGAACGGCATTTTAAAGATTTTAGTAACTTACATTTTTTAAGGACTAAGTAAAAATTAGTTAAATGTCTCTAGGCTAAAAACAGATAAAAATAATTTTGCAGCCTGAATTCTGGGTTAGGTGAGTAAGAAAAATGTTTATGACATAAATTTAGGTGCTGAATTTAGGCCTAACAAAAAGCATAAACATTTCCCTTTATAGTCAACAGACATACTTCAGAAAGGAAGTTTAGAACACCTAAATTAATTTATAGGTGCCCGCCTTATGTGTTTTAAAATATTCTGCAAATATAAAAAACCTAGAAAATTAATGTTAAATATTCTTACCTTCTCACAAGAAAACTCAGTTGTTTTTAAATCTATACTTTTTGGCTACCTACAATTTTTGGGAAGAGGATATGGAAACAGGTTTTTCAAGCAACTAAAATGAAGAGTTAGAAGTGAACTTGCAGAGAAGCAGTTTTACCTCTCATGTCCTGTAAAGCTGACAAGTTCTGCATAGCCATGCAGATCAAGAACATCTCATTGTGGTGAAGCTCTGTGTTTTGTTCTACTCAAGACAGAACTTGCTTTGTATAAAATCTTAACTCTGATATGCCATCAGTCAAAACAAACCATATGCACAAATGGAGGTGGACATTGTATATTCTAAAATCTAAGTAATGTGCAGAGAAGTTTCAGACCTTGTCAAGTTGTAAAAAGAGGAAGAAAAAAAAGAAAAAAAAGGAAAGAAAAAGAAAACATGTACGAAGAAAAGCAAAATCTAAACATTCCCTTCCCTGCTCCCACATTAAAGCCAGGGAAAAAAGGAAAAAAGATTTAACCAAGGTACAATCTCTTCTTCATAGACAAACTCTGAAAAAGGTTAACCTGCTTTATCCATAAGTGCTGAAACTAACCCATAATTATGGTTTCCACTTAGTATATTTTGCATATATTAAGTGTTCCATTCAGGTTTTCTGAAGAAATGGTTCTATGGATATAACAAATTCCAGTACCTACAGCATTTTAAGGGTAGGGTTTAAGGCTCAGTACAATGAAGTGAAATGACATTTAATTACTGATGTGCAGCCATTCACTTCAGCTAATTATGATCCCTGGAGTTTAGTCATCATATGTAATTAACTTTTCTTTTCATAAAAGCTTAATGTGCTGCAAAAGCACCAATGTCTGTGAATGTTACACTTCAGGATTTCTGACAGAATTCAAAATTAATTCTACAAGACAATTTTTCTTACTAAGTGTTAAGATAGCCATCAGCTCTAAAACAATGTAAATTTGTTTTAATAGGAGCATATAACTATCTGTGTTTTTTTTTTTTTTAATTTCATGGTCACAGTAACTGTAGTATAAATAAGTGTGGGGAAAAATTCAGCTCTGGACAAACAATCATAATCTATTCAAATAAAACTAGCTAAAAGACTGATGAGTAATATTTGAAAGGCCAGTTGAGTTTTCTTTCGGTTTTTGTTTTTCCTTAAAAAAAAAAAAAAAAAGGAAAACAACACTTAAAACCACTGCAATTATCAGAACTTAGTTTGATTTGTATTTCTGGAACATCTTAGTAGTAATTATGAAATATAAAGATCCATATATATTACTACTTACCACAAATAATGGTTTTGTAGAAAGCAGGTTCACTACTTCATGTGTATTTATTCAGGTTTTGCTGACCTTTGTTACAGAAAAGGATAAATAGATTAAAGCTCTGAAGTAAAATCAGAGAAGAATTGTATCCAGAATTGTATTTCTATCAAACAGCTGTATTTAGCAAGACAATTAAAACACAATTAAATCTGTATGATACAATAGTGAAGGAACATACTAATTAGCTCTTAGTGAACCGGGGTATAAAAGCACTGTCACAGTTTGGTGAAACTGTTTAATCAGGCTAAAATAATCCCTTTGTCAGTAGATCTAGGTTACCTATTAACAGCATGCTATTATATACACACCAAACAGGTTGATACAGTGCAACCCTTGAGAACCTAAAGCATATTTGTGAGGGTTATTGCTCAACAATAAACTTACTTTAACAAAATTGGTGGCAGTGGCACAGCTCAAGCTCAGGCAGTGTAGGCAACAGGCATTTGGTCACCAGGCTGACACTGAAACCAGCTCAACTCAGCTCCAGCAAAAGTGAGCCCAGGCCTGCCCTGACACTACTTTCTCAGGTCAGGAGTGCATATCAATGTGCACAAAAAAATGGCAAAGTCATTTTTACAGAGCTGCAATATAGTAGCTGTATTGCCTTGCTCTGTGAGGAATTGTAGGGTGACAGAAGAGACTGGTTCTAACCAGAGGAAAAAACATATAAAGAAGGTTGTTATAAAAATAATATACTTTTATGAATGTTTTTATAAGCCACAGAACAACTTCTACAAATGCAAGAGAACATGAAGTAGGTCAAAGACCAGGAGACATTGCCAATGGCAGCATTATGATGGAAATGATAAAAGTTGAAAAGTTTCTGGAATACTCTGATACCCTTTAAGTGACCTTGCGACAGCACAGAAAATCATAATTCAAGAAACCACAGGGTAAAAGGATTAGACTGAAGTTAGGTCTCACATACCTGAAAAAATGTTTGTTGTATATTTATACTGTTACAGATTTATCTTAGAAATTAACTTAAATTCTAATAAAAAACCCTAAAATTATTATTTGAGGTGCTTTCTCTTTCATAGCAGAATCTCATTCGTGTTGAAATTCCCATTCGTAGATTCAATAGAGGAATTTAACTGAAAATTGGGCAAGGTTTCCATGGCTGCCTCATAGAATTTCTTTTAAAAATTAAGAATTTAGACATTTTCCATAGTAGGATTCCTTTCTTTGTTCTATTGATAATATTATATTACATATATATGCATTTACTTATAAGTTTAGTACATTATTTTGAAATGATTTTTAGAGTATTTGTGTACATATTTCAACAGAATTGTTTAAAACTCACTTTGGTAAATTATTTTTGTGTCTTTGCAGAAGCCCTTTCAGCTTCTGGCTTCCTGCCAGTTCAGAAGGCAGAACATATCTTTCAGTCCGTTGACTTGACTCTTACACCACGAAACTTCAAATTCAAAATTAGGGACATCATTTTAATGTGAACACAAATATTGAAACAAGAATTTCAGTATCCTTCAGTACCCTCTATAGTGATTTTCCATGTCTGAATTATAAGGAGAAGTACAGCTGCATTTATAATACAACCTCCTTCTGCCAAATTGCATTCGTTTGTAGTGTTAAACCCTATAACATCAAGTTCAGTACATCTATAAACTGACAAGAATAGGTGGCCTTTGGGAAGTAAGAAGTCAGTCAAACCATTCTCATTTTCCCCTGGGCATCAGCGCAAAGAATCTGTGCAACTATGATTTGGCCCGAAAACACTCAGTAAACGTTTGGTTTTTTCTTGTGTTGCAAGACCTCATGAGAGTTAAAAAGTTAACAGCAATCGCATAGTTTTATTGTTGCCAACCACAGGCACAGACAAGCTCAAATGTGGGTTTTAGTGGCTAGGATGCGCTCATTTCAGATTTAACCAGCACAAATTTAAATTAACTTTTCCTTTGCATTGATTAAGGGACTTTTGCTTCATTGGTCCATGACAACCAATTACTGAATTCCAAATTCCCATACACAGGATATACAATAAAGCTGGTATATCTCATGTGAAATCAATTGTAATATTTCAAATAGTGTATATTCTGATACTTGCTTCAGCTCTTTAAAAATTATTTTTCTTATTTACTTATCTAAGTCCAATAATGAGCTTTTTAAGTGTTGTAAAGTAGTTCAAGGACAGATGTATCTGAATCACAGAGACTGTAAGTCTTCACTCTGTGGTTTTGGCAGACCAATGTTTCCCTGTTCTAATTTTCCCTATTCCTTCACTACTTTTCAGGATTTATACACTTCCACAAACTGGATGTGTTTCAGGTAAATTTATCCCACATAGATTGATCTGCCTATTTCAAAATGTCATCATCTTCCTTTTTTTCCTAAAAGCAACTCAAAGCGTTTTTTCTTTGTACTACACCTCACTTTCATGAGCACATGTAATTCCTTCCTATCTTGAACTCTTTATTAAATTACTAATTACTCCAAGATTCTGAATGTCAATATTTGTTTATTTGTTATGTCTAGAATAATGGCTGTGGCTATGAAGGGAAGCCTCTGTTTGTCATCTCATTGCAAAGCTGAGGTGACACTGGGGAACACAACCATGTGAAAACTTCTGGAGAACTTCTGAACCTCACAGTTGTGTGGCAGGCTTAATGCTCTTAGCATTAGGCTTAAAATCTGAGTTAATTAACATCTATTAGTGCCACTCTAAAATGAAATTGTATCTATTATAATAGGATATATGATATCATCATTTGTGATGTTGACCACATCCTGGTATGACTTAACCTTGTCAGCTTGGTGAGGTTTAGTGGACCCATGACATTATACCTGAGAAAACGCTAAACATGTTCTAATGCTGTATTTCATGCAGGAGCTGTCAAGAGAGAACTTAATCCATTTTACTCCAGTGACAGCATTATTATTATTATTATTATTAGTAGTAGTAGTAGTAGTAGTAGTATCTATCATTATTATTAACTATCATTATTTTATAGGAGACCATACAAACCATTGCAAGACTTGGTACTGCTTTCTCATCACATTCCCTTAGTAAAATATACTGACTTGTTTAATTTCTGCTTTACTAAATGAATTGTTATCTAATAGGCTTAATAGCTCTCCCTTATGGCAGCATTAGAAATGGAAATAGTATTGAGTAATTCTAGAATTATCTCTGGGAAGCAGTACTTTAAAGTTGTTCTCTGTTACATCAGTCACTATAGTAATAAAACAAATACTGAACTGTATTTATTTTCTCTCTGGTTCAATATCTATCTGTTAAGGAAGTTCCCATATTATATTTATTATCCTTAATGGCTGAGACATTCCACCAATAATATATGTCCTTAGACTCTTTATAACTTTTCCCTGAGTGTATTGATTCCTGCAGAAGTTTTTTTTATGAATGCAGAGTTTTACATTCTGTAGTTTCCCTAATATTTACCACATGAATGCAGCATGGTTTTTTTTTTAATTTCAGGATTAACTCTTAGGTAATTAACAAGGCTGTGCTTTGAAAAGAGAAAAAAATAATAAGGCAAAGTCTATTTGGGACAATTTTCTAAACTTCTACCATTGTAAATGTAAGTATCTTATCTGCCTACCTGCCTGGGCCAGAATTGATCATATTCAGGCCATCAGATATGCTTACTATCTTTCTGTACCACATTGCTACTGCTATGCATTGTTTGTATGTGTGCAGTCTAGTTTACAGGCTTGTCTTCTGTGTCCCCAGAGGTGTCTAAAGCCTTAAATGACAAAATTTGAGGTCACACTTTATTGAACAAATCTCCATTAATTACTTCCAGCAGACGACTTGAATCAGCAACCTTCCACAGTCTAATGAGCTAAATTGTATTGAAAGGTCCTGCACAAACACAAAGGAGAAAAGTTTGGGATAATTTGTCATCTTAACTAATTAGAAGTGATTGTTTTTCCTAGGTCTCAAATAAAGCCAATATCTTAATACAAAGATATTCTACTTTAACTAAGGTTTAGAATTAGAAAGAATAGTCTTTATCAGTTTTCGCCGTAGCATTTTGAATTCAATTTGATGCAAGAACTGCACAGAACTGTTTTATCTAACCTGCCTAACGCTGTTAGGCAGCAATTGGAAGTGCATAAGTGAATACTAACACCAGTACATAAATGACAGAACTTCAAGAGTGACAGTATTATGCAAATTATACTGAAAATCCCCCTATATTTTTAGTTTTCTGAGTACCATGTTCAAACTACCATGTTCTTGCAGTAAAATCTGAGAGAAAGGGAGAAGGATACATTCATTAAGGCATTTGTCTTCTGAAACCACCACTATGCATACTGAGGCTCTACTTCCAAGGAATGGCTGGGCTTTGCTTGCTGATGCGAAGTAGAAAATATACATTTTTGGTTTTCTCTGCTTACATACACAGTCTTTTCTTTATTTAATTGCCTTTATCTTAGACCGCGAGTTTTTAATCTTGTTTTCTCTCCTATCCCTCCAAGGAAAGGGAGTGAGGGAGCATCTTGATGGTCACCTAGCAGCCAGCCAAGGTAAATGCACAACAAAATTCATAATCAAAACCCTCCCTGTTGACCAACTATTAAACTGATTGTATAGAATTTTCTGTATTGGCAATGCCATCTGTCCAGTAAGGTTGAAACCAAAATGCATGAACAAAGTGATCTTTAGAGATCCAAAGGACATTTCACTGAGAGCAAAATTCTTTATTTTGGCAAAACTCCAACCCAGGCAATTATGTCTGGACTGCTTAAGTTCCACATATAATTTTAACTGGATATAAAATTCTACTTTAATTCCCATCTGCACAGTTACTGTATATTAACAGGCAAACACTTTATTTTATCCAGTGACAACTGGGATGATAAAGGAACCTACCATAACATAATACTATATCTTAGTTAATGAATATTAAAATCCTGAAAAAGTTCAAATGAGTAAACTACTTAGATCAAAATATTCTCAAAGGCCCTGAAGAACATTAAACAAAATCTCATTTTATGTGGATAACACTTAATTATTTTTGATCTTTCAATCTCTACTATGCTAAGATGTTGTTCAGGAGCCAGTGAATATTAGTGGTGGGACCCTGACAATAAGTTAGTGCTGCAGAAGGGGCTCTCAGGGTCAGACTGGCTCCAGCTCTGTATAGAAAACTTGGGAGGGCAGCCTCACCAAGTGAAGAGTGCACACCTCTGGTCTTGAGCACTCACTATAAACACCCTGAAAGGCATCTATGTATACACTAAGTGGGTGAAACAAACAGTAAACTGGTGCTAAGTGTCTCAGAGCAGCATAGGAATTAAGATAATATATTTCATATCCATTACAATGAGATTTATATACCCTTTCCTTGCAAGCACAGAGAGATGAAAGCTTCTTAGTCCTACACTTGCCTGTATTCTAGCTCTGGCCATGGGCAAAGAGATACTGTCTTACTAGCAAAGAGAAGAGCATGCCAAGCCATTGCTATATCTTCCCCAAGAGGTCTCATTGCAGAAGCTGCATGGGTGTCTACTTTGCAAAATAAAGCTTATTGCCTCCGTGAAGTATTTCTAACACAGAAAAAAATGTCTGTGATACTTTGAAGTACAGTCCACTACTGGAGCAACAGAAACACCTAATTTCTTACTGCAGAGTTAAAAATGTCTGGAAAAATTAAACATCATCACCTGTATATCAACATATACAAATTCCAACTACATTAAAAAGAACATATGATTATGTGTTTGCTTTAGAAATCATTCAGTTTTCCAACATTTGGTGTATTTGGATTTCATTTCTCTTTCGCTCAATTACAGCAAAACCAAGAAGACACAATGATGGTTGCTGAAGATGGGAATATGTTTCCCAGAGGGTTTTGTGAAGTCTTCTTCCTTAAATAAATTCTAGACTGGACTGGGGAGGGGCAAAGTTTGAGCTTCGATCCAAGCTCTGGTTCCTTAATCATCCTTATCCTTTTCTGGACTTGAAGGAGCACTGAAGGGATGAGCACAGCACTAGAAAATATAAAGGTATATATATATAAAAGGTATATGAAAGGAAGTTTGTGTAGTAATAGGAGAAAAACTACCAGCAAAACTTTGACCGGATAAGGTGAAAGGAGACCTCAGACTGCTGAAGGAGCCAACTAGTAAGGTTTTCTAGGAATGTGCTTTTGTAGGTATTGCTATCAATGAGTGCTGGTCACCTTTTAAGAACCATCTCTTAAGAGTGCAGGAGCAGGCAATTAGATTCTATAATGCTTATGTGTCACTTCCAACTTGAGCTATCCTATGATTTTGTAATTAATGAGACTGTTCTGTAGTAGGTAACATAGACTGTTAGACGGCTAAAACACTAATTAACAATAAATTCTAAGCTCCACGCAGAAGATGTATTGCCTTTTTCCCATAACAAAATCTGGATTTTAGTGCTATAGACACCTATAGCAACTACAGCTTATCCCTGCCAATCCTTTCACATAGACAGACTTAAGTAATGTTATTCCAGAACCAATTTTCAGTTATTACTGTTTCAATTAACTAGTCAGTCACCTCAACACTGAGTAATCCTTCACTTTTTTTATTCAGATTTTCCTGAGATCTATCTTCTTTTCTCGTGTTTAATAGTTACTCTCCGATGTATCAGTTCCCATATTTTCTTTTCAGTTTCAGCAATGAATTCTAGTTTCCCCTGTTCTCCTTTATTGAACAGTCTGTGCACTAGATTGCAAGCATAGCATTATTTTATACAAGTATAGGTATTTTTAATCATGTTTGACTTGCTTGCTCCTAGTCAAAGTTACTTTCCCATACTGCGTTCATTTATCTTTTTTGCACAGATAAATCTGTATTTGCCTGGTTTCCATCACAGCAATGTACCAGACGTTGAAAATATCCCAGTGTCTTGTTCTGTCTTACTAATATTAATTTTCTTCTATTGTCTTATTTTAGCTCTCTGAAGGCCGTTTCCCTAATTATTTAAATGCAGTTAGTTCCTCATATTTAGGCCACAGAATAGCATTGTGTAAAAATGGGTTTGATAGTATTCTCTGGAATAGATATTTCAAAATCTTGCTCTGACATTAAATGTCATTGGAGCCTCTAGTTCTTCTGGTCTTTCAATGATTCTGCATTATCAATTTTTATTCAAATTTATTTTTTAAAATTTTCTATTGAGAATTATTTTCATTGTAGGATGTTTTGTGAGACTAATAAGAACCTGTCTCAAAAGAGGAAAAAATATTAACTGAATCAAAATAAAGTTTAAGCTAGAAAAAGATATAGAAGCCTATTTGAAGAAAAATATAATGAAAATAATATAACTCTTTGGCGTGGAGGTATCTAGTGCTATTGACAGCAGTCACAGTGGCAAGCACAGAAAAACAAATCATAAAGTAATGTCACAATTTAGATGACTTCAAAAAAACTAGATGTAGCAAAAATTAATTTGAAATGTTTAAAGAACTGTTTGTAGAAGGGACATAAACATTTATTTTTGAAGAAATGATGAAAAACTGGTGAAATTCGAGAAAAACATATTTGTTGATAAAATAGAAGGAGACTGTGACTTATTTTTTCTGTTATCCTCATAAATATATGGAAAAAAAATGTGTCCATCCACAGGAAATAAATTCAGTATCAGTCAGTATGGATTCATAAGAAAAATATCATGTCAATACAATTTAATTTTGTTCTGTGGTAGACTGTCAAGGTTGAGAGTTGAGAGTTAGGAAATATTACGTGCTTTAATCATGGAAAAGTTTTTGACAAAGCTATACTTGATATCTGTAAGAAAACTGAGAGAAAATGGTAGGAATGCACATTCATAAATGAGTGCAAGATTAGTTGGAAAAACATACCATACTGCTGTGAAGGGGTTCTTTGTCACCTGAGGATGAGTAAGGTGACATTTTCTGCTCATCAATGTTGGACAACAGTTACTAGTTATTTTCATTAGCCTTGGAAATTAAATAAGTAGTCCTTTTATTTTGCCTCTCTAATTTTATGAGACTGAAAACTGCAAAGGATAGGGAAGGGATTAAAAACCAATTTGATAATTTGTAAAGAGTTTTAAAAATATACAAATCAATAAATACAGTTAAGTATTGTAATTAGGTTTTTAAATGTTATCAAGACTTTGACAGATAATCCCTATGAATTTCCCAGGAGCGTATTAGGTTATGATGGATTGTCAGTTAGTCTGGTAGAATGGAAACAGACTAATATACTTGATTGTCACTAGAAGGTATTACTCATGACACCACTATCAGCCAGATGGTTAAAGGAAGAGGAAAGTATCCATTCTAATCTTGAAAACTTATAAAGACACCTACAATGTTGAAATGAACGTGCTATGAAAGTATGACTCAGCTATATAATTCATATGAGAGAGAGAATGAGGGGCAGAGAAATGCTTTAATCAAATCAGGAGATCATATCTGAAAGTTCAGAATATTTCAACGTTGAAGTATTTCTATCAGATTTCTAAAGATTTCCTATTGTTGATTATCCATTAACCTATGGAGAGTAGAGGCGAGCAGTCATATTAAGGTGACTTGCTAACCTTCGAATAGCTGTGTCAAAAGATCAGTAAATTCAGCACTGAAGAGCTTTTAAAGAGAAAGCGTCTGATGCTTTGAGAACAGAAGAAAAAAAATTAGATTTGATGCTAACTTCATCCATAAAACGAAGAGAGATGAGTTGAGAAGAAAGGTAACATGAATAATACTGTGATAAAGGACAAATAATTAAAGTAATGATTGTTGCTATTTCTTCCAACACCATTCTTACTTCAAAATCTGTATGTATTCTTCATTGAGGAAAAGAGAACAAAAACCAGATATAATGTCTTGCAGGTTTAGTGTATTGTGTGCGAGGAGGACAATTTCTGGGCAAAACTGTTATTTTCTAAATGTAGATTAGTTTGTTGACAACTAGTTCTAGAAGAGAGCTCTTATTGTAACTAAACCAAAAATGTTTTCCTTTGAATCTTAGGAAAACCTGTGTCCCATTTTTGGCAATCAGTTAAGATTTAAAGAATCAATAATTGGAAAGCAAAAATGGGTTTCATCCTATCTTACTTTGGCCACCTAAACAGTCACCTGTTTTGTGATTCATTCACTGAATCAGTTTCCAGTGCTCTTGATGACTCTGTACAATATCTGTAGAGCTGGATGAGAAGCACAATGAAACCCTACATCCAATCCATATCTTTTGGGAGAGACAGCAAGGATATACGTGTACATATAAAAACAATACAATGTGTCTCTGCCTGTGTAATTAAAAACCTGAGATTTTGGTTTAATCTGATATGAAGACATTTAGATGCATATATCTAGGCATCAGTACCCAGAGACATATCTGAGGTCTAAGCTTTGATTTATAGTGAGTAGAAAACTAGTGGAGGGAGTTTAGAGAGCTATTTAGCTGGACACCTGGCAGATGCTGAATCATTGTCTAGACCCATTGAATGGATTGACCAGTGGTGAGGACTTGAACATGTGTAGAAAGCTAATTTTGGAAGATTTAAATCCTGCACTCAGCCTGTCCTCTAATCTGTAATTAAATTTAACTTATGGAGGTAGGCATGTACTGAGAAAGAGTAGCTGTCACAGAAGACATTCTGACAACTAGACATGTGCAGGAAAAAAAGCTCAGATGACCAACTTTAAATATACATTGACATCTAAAAGTTTAACTAGTGCCATGGCATCACTCTATAAGACTCTAGTACAAAACCAGACAAGAATAACTAGCCCAGAACAGAGTTAAGGGAAGGGGGAGGGTTTAATTTGATCCTCACTGTCATGTTGCCAGTGACGGTATTGGAGCAGAACTACATTTTGGCTGAAATAGGTCATCTTAGCAAGAAGGTTTGGATAAGGTGAACCAATTTAATAACAGTGATTCATACATTAAAAATTCAAGGCTGCCATTCTTAGGACTGATCTGTCCTCAGGAAAAGAATTCTTGGTATAAGCAACAGTTCAACTCTGTCTTCGTCCATTTGTAGTCTTAAACCCTCCTGTATTAGCTACCCATCTTCTAAAGTTTTAGTGTTTATTCCCAAAATAAGAAAAATAACTTAGAAAAATATCAGGACAGCTTCACATTTTTAAAGAGAGGTGTTCTTTCTTTGCATAGACTCCTGACAGTGAAAGTAGATGAACTTGCCTGAATCCCAAAGTGATTTCCTCGTGGTAGTAAGTCATGATGTTGAGAACATTGGCTTACTCTCATGCTAACATCTCAACATCCTGACCACTAGTTAAGGACAGTTTGTGTCCAGTCAGATTGGAAGGAGGATACAATTATCAAGATTTGCCTAGAAAAGAAAACCAACTATAGCCCTCAGTATAGCAAAGGAACGTGATAAGGCACTGCATATTGCTTTTTAATTTGAAGATTTTATACCAAGAATGCATCTGCATAAATCTTATCATTTGGAGATTATTACCATGTTGTCTAGCCATTCTTTTTCTTCAGAGATGAGTAGCAGCCAAGGCAGATGGCTGGACTGAATAAAAATATTTTTGCAAGAAATATTTTTCCTAGCCCAGTACTATACTTCAGGATCACAGCAATGACAGCATTTAACATGGAGCTTAGCTGGGCAACATTTATTTCCACAGGGTCTCTGGACATGTGCAAAATCACACTAAACTGGAAGCTTAGAGCACTAATTTCTAGCAAAGTTTATTTAATTTTGAATGTCAAAACCAATTTTGGTTGTTTATTTAACACTGATTATTTTGCTGTACTTGCTTTATGCAATCTAAAAGTTTTGTCTAAGCTTTGCACTTCATCACTCACAGCTTATGCAACAGTGTGGTGGTTTCGTATGCAAATTAATTTTAGTAAAGATTTAAAATTATTTATCTGACTTTAGTGAATTTACTCTATAGTTGAATGATGAGGATTTCTAGAATTGTGGTCATCCAGGTGACGGCAGCTGTCTGGATGTCATAGAAATAGATAAAAGTTAACAGATTTTTGCTAGACACTTGAAAGTATTCTGTAACCTGTGTGGTTTTTGCCTCACTGTCTACAGCCAAGAGGATAATGATAAAACTTTTCTCTCTTAAATGCAACTTTTAGAATTAAGAACTCTTAATGAAATAATGAATTTGTTAAAATAAACTTCTATGGGAATAGGTGGTATCTACAGAGCTTTATAATAAATTTGGTTTTCTTTAATTTAAAAATAAATTGATGGAATAAATTTGTGTTATTGAAGAGAATACCAAACATTCATTTCCTAGGTTCAATTTCATTCTAAACTAGCAAGCACTTAACACTGTCAGCCCTTTGTGCTTTTAACTGAATAAAGGTCAGATAATCAGACATCTGAAAGGACAGCTCATTTATCATCCTTTGATAAATGTGTCAGTAGCTAATCTTTAGCAGTGGATGATAACACTACACAATGAAAAGTTAATGGATTCAAAGCACTGAATTTACCACAACATGGATGTAATGATACTGTAGAGCAGAAAGTTCAATTTTATTCCCTATTTTATATGAAATTATATTTTTGTCTGAAAGCATTAATTACCACCATCTAAACATTATTCTGATAAATTGTGTTCCATGGAGGACAAGCATGATCTTGATAAGAAATTGTAATTATAGAAATGATTGAAGTATTACTTCAACAATCTAATGTAGTATTTCTATCCCATCAAGCTAATTGCTGAATCCTCACCAGTTTAAAAATTACTGCTAAATGTCTCTTGCTATAAGTTTATATATACCATTTTAGTAGCACATGTTCTCATTTATATATCATCTATGATTACTCTAAAATCAAAATTCGTGTAGTCATCTTAGACCTAAAACTGAAATTGAGAATATGTCTACTTTAGGCCCTATCTTTTCAGCCTGAGGTCATCATCCCTGTAGAGGCATTTGAAATATTCTAAGGCATCTCAAATGACCAAAAACATACATTCAGAGTGTTGTTCATTTATTTTCTCAAAACATTATGAAAATTTATTTTTAATCTAATTTTGTAAGTATCATAAAACATAAGAAAGAATAGTGCTGAAGAAGATGGGTGGTAAAGAAAACTATACACAGAAGTGATTAGATTCTTATATTCCTTGGATTGATATCAGAAGGAAAATATCTTACATATAAGTTTATATTACTTGATGAACACAGCAGGTCTCTACTTCCCTTTTCCTTTATCTTCTTTCTCTCTTTGCAGAAGTTCATGGCAGAATCACATGAAGACTATTTTTTCTAGAACTCAAATTACGGCAGTTATGGTTAAAACTCTTGAAGTTTATTGGTCTGCTGTTCAGGCTGGAGGGTCTTCAAGGAAGTATATGGTCTTCCTTTAGATTCTGTTGAGATGGAAGAGGTTTGGGAAGGTCCAATATAGGACAAGGATGACGACAGAGACAATATCCTATGTTTCAGTCATTGAAAACACATTGAAAGATGTCTGGAGAAATTATTCAAGGTACTTTGCCACCTCACAATCATATTTTTCCAGAGAAGGGAGCAATCTAGACCTAAGTGGTTTATGTTCTAGTTTACAATACGAATCAAGAAATTTTAGATTTATTACTTCACTTTAAAAAGGCCAAAGAAAATATATGCCTTATTAATTAGGGGATGAATTAGCTTTATTTCCTTAATTCTAAAGAAGATTCAAGTAGCTATATCTGTCTTATTAGGCAGTTTAGTCAGCACAAAGGAGAGAAGAATGTGGCTAGAGTTCATATCTACTGTTTTAAATATCTTAATAACCACTTTTAGCCAGTTTTCGGGTATATTTTGCATTGTAATAGCTCATAAATATACTGAGGAAATCAGAAATATCATTTCCTGGCATTATAAATTTTCAGGTATCATTGTCATAAGAGAAGCATAAAGTAAGTTTCTTGCACGTTGTGTACCAGTTTTGCAAAGTCTCTCTTATGATATTTGAGTCAAACAGTAGAACAGGAACTTTCTTTTAAAAAAATAATTCAAGAAACATTTAAAAAAAAAGAAGACGAAAATACTCTGATTTATCAATTTTTTTTTTCTACCAGACATCTTAGCTGACACTTTTGGTGTATATAGAAAAGAAGGCTCAAGACTATTTATAGTAAGTTCAGAAATATGAATGCTTAAAAAATATTTCCTTACAGTGGCTTTATTATTCAAGTATCAACATTTCGAACAATTTGCCACAATAGCTATTACTCAAAATAATAAACGTCTATAATTTTAGAATAAAAATTTCTATGAAAATTTGTACCCAGTGTCTGGATCTACTAATTAAGACCAAGTAGAAAACATTGGAGTAGAGAAATAATACAATAAAAGCTATCTAATAATTTATAATTACATGCATACTCTTCTTCACAAGTCTTTTGAGAGCAAAACAAAATGGTTGCATAATGGGTTTTTCTTCTTTGAGTATTTTGTAGTTGGGCTTAATTTTTTTTCCCTATCCCAAATACTTTAGTAATTAGAGAATATTCTTATAAATTCTTCTCGGATAATAAGTTAATAATATATCATTCAGTTGGGAATAGCTTTTTGTTATAATGAGTAAAAACGAATTCTGATTATTACAAGAAAATCATATATGAAATTTAAAATTTTTATTTTCATTAGTTGATGGTAAAAGTAGGATTTCTATTATCTTACTTAAATATTTATCCAAATGACATTGAATTTGTGACTTATGTAAAATTAACTGCAGCACTTAAAAACCTTGATATTAAATATATTAAAGAATCAAAATACATGAAAACAAATAGAAAACACAAAAGTCATATTAATGGAAACTCATGTGCTTTCTTCAATGGTTTTTCTTCCTTTATGGTATTATATGACAGTCTACAAACAGTAGTGAGAGACTGTCATGGGAAAACTGAAATTGAAGAAAGCGTTTTTAATACTCAGAGCAGAAACAGGAAGGATAACTTTAGTGGCACTGGCTTGAATACAGTTAAGACAATTCAGTAACAACTGCAGACAGACTATTAAAATTTTGATATTGAAATCGTGGCTAAAAATCATTAGATATGGTATGTTTTACACAGAAATGTTTCCAAAGCGGAACATAAATTTTCTGTGCCTAAAGAAATTTTAGAAAACATATTTCTAGGTTCATCCAAACTTCTGGGTTTTCAAAGTTTTATCTCTATCCCACTACACATTTGTCATCAAATTTTACTAAGATGACTGTTTCTTATGAAAAATATAGAGATATATTAAAAAAACTACTGCATGATCCTGACTATGTGCATCTTATGAAATCCAAGGAAAGGGTCAAAAAGCATAGTCTCAAATCTTTTAAGTACATGAGTATTGCTGACTCAGCAACAATTACTGTAATATTGCTTTAAGATAAAATTCTGCAACATATCCAGGATGGCTTTACAAGTGATTGGTCAGATCTGAAATGTCCTTCAAAAGGTTTAAGACATCATGCATCCACTCATGCATAATATTCTATCAAGACAAAGTACATTAAAATCTCAATCTTTCGCTAGATCTATCTATCACTAGAACTATCAATGACCATCAAAATGCAAGATGAAAAAGAAACAGAAGATTGGATTAAAATTATACATTGTCTTATGTGGGAGGTTCCAGGTGCAAACTTCTACTTTGTTTTTGTGGATTTTATATCACCGTAGGGCCCCAGTCTGACTCAGAGCTTAAGGATTTTCATAATCATGATGCTTCACATTCACTGAAGAAAACAGATGTTTTCAAAATTCTTTTAAGCAAATAGGTCTGGGATTAGATAATAATAGGAACAGTGGGATAATGTGAAAATGAACAAAGCTGCTAAGAGATGTTTGTGAGAAACTTGGAAAACGTACTGCATTTTATGGTTAATTTTTTTTTTACAGTGAACAAAGTATAAAGTGTACATTTATGTTGTCTTGTTTCAGGTGGATTCTCTCACACATGATTGCTGTTGCTATTGTTATTGTTATTATTAATGTTACTAATCCTGCTATTGTTCTGCAGATAATGTAATGTGAGATGAAAAACCCAAGAGGTTTGGAGATATGCAAGATAAACTCTCAGACCAGATTGTCTTTGAAAGTAATGTATATCACTTGTGAAAGTATGAAGTGAATAAATTGCAAAGCCATAATGAAAGGAGATAGTCTCCTAGTTCAAATCCAAATTACTCTCTCCACATCTTCCTTGAAAATTGCTTAAAGGAAAAATAAATTAATTATCTCAGAAGCAAATTTATCTTCAACCCTAGATGTTGAATTACATATGTGTCTATGACAATGCTTACTGTAGACAGCAATTGGAAAATCAGGGCTTTTTTTACATTTTTTTGACTTTGTCCCAGATTTCCTACCACAATGTTAAAATTATATGCTCCTGTTCTCCAGTTTTTCTGCCTTTGGCTATTCTGATTTTGGATAGTTTTCCTATCTGTTTTCATTTTTTAACTGAATCTCTGCTCTTAGACTATCTTGGATGATTTTCTGTCTCTAAATTCTAAGCAATGGAAATGGCAGTTTAAAGTTTTCCAAGATCTTTCCTGTCTCTTTCCAACTCTTATCTACTTGGCTCTGAACCTCAGAACCATGGAATGGCTGACATGAGGAGGAAACTTTGCAGTTCATGTTGTTCAATCCCACTGTTCAAGCAGAGTCAGGAGCCAACCAGCTCCCTAGGTAATTATGGGTGCATCCCATCAGGACACATGGATTTATGCATGGATGGTTTTCTTAAGTACTACCTGATCTCATCCTCTTCTACTAAGAATAAGTCATCCTTGCTCCAGAATTTCCCTTCATCTCCAGGTCCTTGGATTCGGGGAGAAAAAAAATTTTGATATAGTGGAATTGAGTGTGTCTTCGGAAAGGTATCCAATAGTGTTTTAGTTGATTCTCTTAAGGAAAGAGATATCATCCAGAAGTACCTTGACAGTCTTGAGGAGCAGGCTGTGCAAATGCCATGAAGGTAAGAAGGCCAAGTTCAAGGCCCTATGTCTGGGTTGGGACAGAATCCAGTATTAATATGGAATGGGGAAAAAAATGGATGGAGAGCTTTCCTATGGAGAAGGACTTCGGTATACTGTTGGATGAAAAGTTGGACATAAGCTGGCAATGTGCGGTTGCAGCCCTAAAGGGCAATCATATCCTGGGCTGCATCAAAAGCAGCATGGACAGCAGGTTGAGGAAGGTGATTCTGCCCCTCTGCTCTTGTGAGACCCCCATCTAGGGTACTGCATACCACTCTGCAGTCCCTAAAATAAGGATGTGAACCTGTTGGAGAGAGTCCAGAGGAAGCCACGAAGATGGTCAGAGGAGTGAAGCACCTCTCTTATGAAGATAGGCTGATAGATTTTGAATTGTTCAGCCTGGAGAAAAGAAGGCTCTGGAGAGACCTTACGGCACCTTCCAGTACCTAAATGGGGCCTACAAGGAGGCTGAAAAGGGCCTTTTGAAAAGAGCAAGTAGTGACAGGACAAGGGGGGATGAATGGCCTTAAACTGAAAGAGGGCAGATTTAGATTAGATAGTAAGATATTGTTTACTGTGAGGGTGGTGAGACCCTGTCACAGGTTGCCCAGAGAAGCAGTGGATGCCCCATGCCTGGAAGTGCTCGAGGCCAGGTTGAGTGGGGCTTTGAGTAAGTGAATCTAGTGGAAGATGTCCTTGTCCTTGGCAGGGAGTTAGAACTAGACCATCTTTAAGGTTCCTTCCAACCCAACCATTCTATGACTTTGTTGTTATTCTCTGATATGCAGGAACTTTACAGACTTCTATATCTCTTGAAAATATTTCTTTATGAAGGGATGTTGCAAGACAAAATAAGTCATAAGTATGATTCCTCACAGGTGCAGGAAGTACAGAACTGAGATCTCTCCCTTCTTGGGAATATCACAGGAGTAGGCTGTTGTATGGTGAGAAGGCAGCACTTTCTACCACAATGTTTTTTTCTGGAGAGAAAAGTTATGACAGATATGCTGCTATTGAGTGTGGGTTTGATGTAGTTTAATCATGGATTGTCTTGTGTTTGCACAGAAATGCAAAAACAGACAGGTGTGTTGGAATTTCCAGATAACAACTGGATGAATGCAGGCAGCAATTTTTTGGCAGGACTTATAGCCTAAACCATACACAATGTGATCCAGAAAAACCTTTACTGATGAAAAAGCTTTATGGGTGAAGGCCAGTCACAATCAGACTTTCAAGTGACCAAATAATAGATGTTCATGCCTAGCAGTCTGGGGCTTTGATGTTCACATATCCTTTATGTTACATTTTAAAATTCATTAGTACTTTTGTGAATCTAAATAAAAGGACTTAATTTTTACTACTTTACTTTTCTAGGCTGATAAGGAAAAAGTTGTTAGCTTGGATTTTTTCATGGCTTCTGCTACTGTATCACCATTAACAAGGATGAAAGAAGAAAGTTTATATAGAAAGTGATGACTAAACATTTCCACTATAATTTTAAGTCACATTTGATATAGCTGTTAAAGATATGATCATTTCACTTGAGGAGTATTTTTTTTTTACTTCTGGCTTTGTCAGCTAGTTTTATCATTGTCATAATTTATATGTAATTTAAGCAGGATGTCATTTGTAGCAAAATTACTTACCTCAAACATTTTGTCTGTCACTTTTCACTGTGCTCAAATATTCTTCATTTCAGAAAGCTATTGGTATGCATGTGATTGCTCATACAAAACCCTTCTCATCCTGCAAATATGTGTCTTGCACCTTTGACAATAAACAGGATAATTGCCATTGTCAGTCTCAAGCAAATAATTTTTCTTTGGTCAGGTATTATACTATTTAACTATTTTACAGAACTGGAAAATGTTTTGTGGAGCATAGAATTCCTTTACAATGTATTTGTGCTGCTAATGTTTAATAAATAGAATCTATTTATTTACACTGTGATGAATTTCATAATGTGAGATCCTAATTGAGAACCGAATGTAAGATGGATTAAATCAGAAACTACACATATCCCTAATTGTCCATGACTAGATCTATGTAGATATACTCAGCTGTTCCTTAGGTTAATACTACAGATATCCTGATAATTAATTAATTTAACCCACTAATTCGTTAGTGATACACAGTAAATTTAGAACTGTAATTTTCAGCATAGGAGATACACTTTAAAAACTGGAAGACTGAGGAAACTCTAAGATACTTACTAGTTCCAGCCAACCCAGAATATGCTAATTACCAGTTGGAAAATGATAATTGTTACATGTAGTAGAATATATAACAAAGCCACCAAGAATTGATCTGCTGGCCTGTGGAAATGTCATTTGCAGAATACATAGAGGTTTCACAAACATAGGTCTTAGTCACTCAGAGGCATTTTGATCAGGAAGACAACTGCTCTGCCTCCATTTTTTTAACAAAACGGGCACAGAGGTATTTATAACACAGTTGTAGTAGGAATGTACAGGGGACATTTGCCTTCAACTGAAAAGAAACTTTTTCCCCCCATAATTTCTTCTACCATATTCCTATTAATTCTTACATATTATTTGATTTTTTTTCAAATATGAACTTTACAGACATACCAATAAATGGCTTTTACATTAAAAGTAACTGTCTGATCAATAATGAAGTTAATGCCAAAGGGTATTTAATACCTTACAATAGAGTGAGAAGTGGCAAAATGAAGAAAAAAATATTTCACGTTCTCTTAGTTGTAGCCAAAAAGAATTTCAAGGCATACCTTGAGGCTCCATGAAGAAAATCTATCACGTAAGCAGCCACCTGTGAACAGTTTCTACAAAATTTGGCAAAGGGCATTTATCATTCCTCAATTAAAATGTCAAATCTAATTAGACTTCCCCTCAACACACTGTATCTTGCACAGTGGTACAATGAGAGAAAGACTTTCCCTTGAATTACTAAAAAGCAAAGGGAATATCTGTGAAAGCGCCAAGAGAAGCAAGGGAGCCTTTCTGTAGGGTTTTCAAATGCAACGGACTTAATTCATCAGCTGTTTACAGCCCATAAAATATCTATGGATCTGATATTTTGCCTGGGTGAAGCACAGATTCATTCTCATAAGACTCCAGACCAAATTGTTCTATGATTAGGAGAGATGTGTCCAAGATTCACAGGTTGCTTTGATGGTGACTGGCATCATATATTGGCTGATTGGCAGAGTGGAGACTTCACTATTCATTCTTTGGTACTTGCTTTTAATCCAATATGACACATCTTAACAAAGCTAAACACCAAATGATTAACAGTATCTTCTTTCAAGAAAGATTTTCAAGCATCTTTCTTTTTCAAATAAGAGGTGGTCAGTCCAGTCTGCAAGTCTGAGTTACAGAAAACACAATGGAAAGCAAAATGTTAAATATTATTAATAGTAACCTAAACAATTTCAGAGAAACACATATTTAAACATAAATATGAATATTTCATAATATCTACTACTGTTAGCTATAAGAAGTAAACTAAAAGATATCAAATCGATAAATATTTTCTTCTTACTGATCTCCTGAAAAGCTGCAAGTGTCATATGCAGGCGTGCATAATGCAGTCTAATGATTTGAGGATATGAATCACCATACTAATAACACTCTATAGGCTGGTCAAATTGTATCTGGACATAAATGGATTTAGTCACTTTCCTTAATTTAAAATTCAAACTTTAACAATAAAGTTTTTATTATAATGGACAAGCCAGAGTAGTTATAGAGTTATAATTCTGCTTTTTTTCTCCATTTTCCCAACTTCCATTCATTCCAAATACAATAATTGGGTAATTGAGTTTGGGTTTTTTGGAGGTTTTTTTTTTCCTGTTGCCATTGTTAGAGATAGTGTTTTAGCTCTGGGATTTTTTCCCAAGATTGACTCTCATTTTTATATTTATAAAGTATTGCTAATTGTCAGAATCCGGTACTGTCTGTCAAGGTTCTTTTAAATAGTCCAAACAAGGAGATTTTAATATTTAATATCAAATTTGCTTTCTAGTGAATATTTTATGTTACATGGGACTTTGGCTTTGCAGAACAGTACAGTAATATAATGAAATCACAAGACAAACACAATTTAACAATTACAATATACAGTTAGATCGTAATACAGATGTGATTCCTGTTATAGGTCTCTGTAAGCTCACCATTATGATGCTGGGTGTTCTCAGCCTCCAGAAAGGAATATGTGAGTTAAAGCCAGCTCAAGCCCTTTGCTCTCTTCAGACTTAATTTTGTTGTTTCAATTTTTTTGAGAGCCATGTATTCACACCCCCATGCAGGACTGACTGGCTGGGGAAGGCAATGCTTTGTATTAGCTATTGTAGGGAAGGCCATTTACACAACTGCTTGGCACAATCCACAGATACAGTCACTTACTTGAAGTAAAGCTTCCTCTCTGGTCCCCTTTATATTGTGCTTCCTTTGCAACAGCTGTGCTCCCGTAGGTCCATAGGGGAGCAGAGATCCACCCTGAGGCCCATGGAGGGCCCATGGAGCGTCACAGCAGGTGGAGATACGCTGAAGGAAGTACAAACTGTGGAGACCGAATGCAGAAGCAGATGCTGACAGCAGGTGCAGCCCACGGCAGACCTCTGCTGTAGCACTGTGTTTCTGCGGTGGTCCGCACTCCGTGAGAGGAGCCACACTGGAGCAGTCATTGAAGAACTGCTGCCCATGTGAAGGAGCAGTTTGTGAAAGACCGTAACCCTCACGAGGGACCCCATGCTGGAGCAGGGGAAGAAATGCAAGGAAAGTGGAGTGGCAGGCGCAAAGCATTACAAACTGACTTCAATCCTCATTCCCCATCCCCCACACGCCACTCAGAGGGAGGTGGTAGAAGAATCAGGAACAAAGGAGCTCAGTGTGAAATACCAACAATGTGAAATTGAACCTGGGAAGAAAGAGGGAGGGAAGGCATTCTTAGTTTTGTCGTTTTTTCTTGCCATCTTACTCTACTTTTGCTGGAAAAAAATTCAATTGCTCTTTCTCCAACTTGTGTCTTTGCTGATCATGCTAATTGCAGAGTAATCTCCTCATCTTTATCTCAACCCACAAGCACTTCCTTGACATTTTCTCCTCCAGTCATGTTGGGAGGGAGACTGATGGAGTGGCTTGGTGGACATCTGGTAGCCAACAAATCTTAATCTACTGCACCTATCTTCCCCGAGCCTTCTTTTATTGATTGGTCACACAAATAAAATAGAGATCGACAACCATTCCATGATATTCCACATAATTATTATCTGTAACTAGAAAATTCTTTGGCAGTGACTGCTCCTCTGCTGTTAATAGTACAGTTTCTCTAGAAAATGAACATAAAGAGATGCAGTAGGTAACAAAGTATAAACCTAAAATTTTCTCCTGCTCATAAATATTTCTTTATGTCATGGATGAGACAGAACAAAATGTCAAAGAGGGAAGAATTGAGAAGAGCACCTTCTATGTGGCAAGGCAGAAAAATATTTCTTTACTTTCATCATTTTTTTGGCAGGTGTTTCAACAGGCCCCAGTCACTAAAAATATTAACATTATGTCAGAAAGTTAATGGAAACTCTTTACTCATTAAGTGTGCACATCGGTTGGAAGCTAGAGTGTGCTAATTCAAAAAGCAAGAAAATATATGTGGGAAAATGTAAGAAATGAGCAAAGTATCTAAATGCTGAGCAAAATTATTCTCCACTATTCCTTCCCCTTCACCAAAATTATAACGCTTTAAAATTAAATTTCCACTTCTGGTAAAGTATGTTCTTTTTTTGAAAGTACATCTATTCTGCTGTTAACAGTTTTCAGCTCCTACTTCTATTTACATTTGCAACTCAAATGCTTGGCTGGGACTTGATAAGTTTTCAATGTACTTCCTTCGCATTAAACCAGCTGGGGTCCTGCTTAGCAATAAATCTTAGAAATTATTAATTTTCAGGGAGTTACTTCTCTGGGTCATGATTATATTTATGATTATATTTTATAGCTGTTATCTACTATGGGATTCTCAGGTAATTGCTTGGAAACAACATTAAAGTTTACATTCTTGATAGCTTTCAAGAGATGAAATACCGATTTCCATTAGTGAGCATGCATACAACAGACACATGAAAGTACCAGCCAATAGTTCTGATAATAACCAGAGCAATCATCATGCCCCAAAAGACATAAGAATTATTTTAAAATACAAGCACTTTTAAGACATCTTTGCATAAAAAAAATTTAAAAGTTATAAAACAGCAAAGTCAGTTCTCTCAAATGTATGCTATTTCAGTTAAATTTATTTGATACTTTGTCAGAGTATGAGACTGTTCCAATATGAGTCACATCTAAATGAGTCTGTGATGATTTCTGATGTATAAATGTGTATTAATTGTTTTTTTAATATGAAATCTATTAGTCTATCTGTTGTCATATTTCCTCGATTTTTTTACTCATGGAAATACATATATGTAGATATAAATAGAATAGAATAGAATCCTGATGATTCCCCTTCCCTCCAGTCCCCTTTTTAAATTCTAGAAGTTCTTCGATAATTTAGATTCTGATAACAAATTAATGGGTAAACATTTATGCTAGCATCAATATGCATATCTGGGGTTTGGTGATAGAATTCTTTCCTCTAAGGTCATTGTGTTTTGTCTTGTTCTCAAAGTTGTTTCTTCCTAAAAATAAAATTAAAAATATTTACGCCCAGACTTCTTTCATGGAAAAGTGAAGAGTCAATAATGGTCCCTAGCAATAGCCAGCATCAGTTAAATCATATCTGCAAAAGACTTTTGGAAACTGGCTGAGGAATACCAAGAAGTTACCTTAAAATATCATCCCACAAATGATCTATTGCTCTTTTTCTAGGAAATCTTGTCTATGTAGGTATACACCACATAAGTTTATCTGTATTCCATTAGTTTCCATGCAAGCAACTTCCATTTACATTCTTTGCTTTTAATTTTTTATTCTTTATAGATCTCTTTGTTGCGTGAAGTGGAACTGGGGTGTAGCATAGTAGTTATCCTCTATAACAAAACTTCTGAAAAAACCCCAACCAAACAACAAACAACCACTTCCCAGGAAAAAAGACTGTTAAGAAGGGAAGTGATTGATCACCTTTCCGGAGAGAAATACAGAGGTGTTTCACAGAGAATCAACTTACCCAGACTAGATTTTTACCAACAAAATACGTTTATCCTTATTCTTATAAAAATGTCTTGAGATCTCTTAATGAACGTTAGTTACTAGGGCACTGATACTGATTTCTAAAGTATTTTTGGTCTCTCAAACATGTTGTCATCTTGATAAAACATGATACTACTGCTTGCTGAGAAAGCAAATCATTGTGTTTGCAATGTGCAGACAAATCATTCTGATGTGAAACAAAGAATTGAAGAGCCTCTGCAGAGAAACTCGTACTGATTAAAAATCCTGTTTTCACTAGCTTTTATAGCCAAACTATATTATATGGAAATGTTGCTACATCCTTTAGAAATTCAGATCAAATTAAGACCAGTATACTACTACATAAAATGTTACAAGAGGCAAGAAAGATGTTGTGCACCTTACTTAAATGAGATTTTATTGAACTACATGACTATTTTAACAACAGTTAAAGTAATTAAATATGGCACTAATTACAGCGTTATTTACTATAAGGTTTCCTTATGTTTGCAAGGATAATACCTATTTCCTACCTGTCTGATGACTCAGCCAAAATTGCCTAAACAATAATCATCTGAATATTCAGCTTCTAAACGTTTATGCCTGGTTAAAAAAAAAGAAAATAAGGAAAGTAAAAAAAAAAAATCAAGCACACAGTGCTGGACATTTCTCTGAAACAGGTTGAAGGAGTATATCTGAGTTTTTATTCATATTAAAGATGTTTAGAAACTTCTTAAAAGACCTTTTGCCCTATGCTTTAAATTGTGGAGAAGAAATTTGACCAGAAACATGGATTTTCACCAAGTTTTTAAAAACCTCCACAATTTAGCCAAATTACTCATCTTTTAAGAAGTTTGCAATGCATACATATTCAATTGCAAAGCAGAATTTTACAGCTCCGTTCCCTAAGCACTCCATCTCAACTGAACTTGTTCTGGCCAGGTCTCAGCAGATATTCATGGATCATGGAATCCCTGTGCCAGAATTAGAGGCAGCAGCAAAAATTTGTTCCTCCTGAACAGCCAGTCAACAAGTCTGTATTTGTGTCCAGGCTGCAAGAGAATTTGGAGAAAGGAGCTGAGAGTGCAAACTATCCTATTCGAATTCATTCATAATAGAAGGTATTTTTACATCTAGATGTCTAGACAGAGATTAGAAGGGGCATAGGAGGTTCAGTTTCAAGGAAAACGCATAACATGGTATAAATTGAGAATTATTTAAAAAAACCCCAGGATTCTGGCATCTAATTTCAGGAGAGCTGTTCAGGAATTTATGATTAGAAGTGAAGGGACATTAGAGATGTGTGAAAAGGACAGGATATAATCTAGTAAGAAATTGTAGTAGTGTCACAGAACTGAGGTGGTCCCTGCAAAATAAAAGGATTAATATGTTGTAAAAGAAGAAGCAATATTAGATGTTGAGCCTAGAAATGAAGCTTTTATTAGAAAGCATTTGAGCACTAATGGAAAGGCACAAGTGAAGGTCAGAAGACAAGAAAGGCAGTCTGAATGAAAAACCATGAGGAAAGGAAGTGGAATTTATTGGGCAAGCTGTTAGCAGGACAGTCTTCAGCAGCATGAGAGGTTTTATCCAGAAAGGAAAGAAATTAATGATGTGAGGAAATATGTATGATGTTTAATAGCTTTTGTTGATTGGAACCATATGTAAATTCCAGCAACAGCATAGCAACAGTAAGTAGAATTGCTGTGTAAAAACCTTTCAACTTTGGGACAAACCAGCACATAATAGCTGGCAATCATACCACTAAGATATTTACATGAATAAGAGTAGAAAATATAATCATAACAATCTTATAAAATAAGTAATTATGTCAATAGTATTATACGAATGCTAAAAATTCAACATCATGTTGTCATTAAAATATAAACAGAATAGTGTAAAGAACATGACATTCACCCTCAGTGCCAAATCCCTGAGTTCTCCCAATAAGTTTAAGTGAACAAGTCTCCTATCTTGGACTTTAGAGTTCACATTCATGATACAGGTGAACCAGCAGTATCTGCTGAAGTGTGAAGGTGACTTGGATGATGTTCTCCATAGCAGTTGACTGTCACACACCGATACCTGCAGTGCTGATCCTCTTGACATTGAAAGTTTCAGATCAGTCATTTAAGCTGCCTTTTATCCCATCAAATGATTGGTCCTGTTATTCTGTTCTTTATTTCTCTATTTTTGCAGTCTGTTACTTTGCTGAGAGTGTTTCTCAGTCTGGAAGTAACTGCTGTGTTCTTGGTCACCATGTCTTCTTCCTGAGAATGATCCTCTGGGGAGCCAGGTCTTCAAAACAAATCAGAAATTAACATTTCAATTAATCCATATCTGCGCAATGCCAAATGCACTGGTATTAGCAAATGCCACACCATGGCTTATATTGACTTCAGCAATTATTTTTCCCCTTCTATGGTGGCCACATGCTGTGGTGCATCAGATCAGCACTTTCCTCATTCAGATCAGCAGTTCCCTTTTTCTGCAACAGCAGTACATTCATGTCTATTTTTCTATCCAGGACCAGCAACTCTCTTCGCTTACATAAATTTAAAGCTCTTTTGACATTCTTAAATTTCCTCTTACATGTGCAGTAAGGAACTGGGAAGAGTAGGAACAAGAGGAAATATTAATGTGGATTCCAAAAGATAGAAGCATATACTGACTAGTTTAGGAGAAACACAAAATGAGTAAGGTTGGAAGGGTCAGCTGGAGGTCTTTTAGTCCAACCTCCCTGATCAAACAAGGTCCCCTAGAGCTCGGATCTTTGATGAGAAAATCTCCTAGTCCATCTTCATTACTCACCATGTCTGTGTGAAACTAGTCTTGTGGCAACAACTGAATTACACTTTACAAAAAGGATGAAAACTTCCTGCAACTGTAAAAAAATTCTGTTACTCATATGGCACAAGTCTGTAAGCTGACAATATTTAGGACTGATAAAGAGTCTGTAACAAGGTTACTAAAACTGTATTTTGAACAATCTGCAAATAAAATATTATGAAAATATTACTTATAAATACATTTTGTTAAACTCATTAATTTTGACTAGCTTTTTTCAGACACAACTAGTGTCTCTTTAAAAATAAAAATGAAACAAATTCATGAGTTTTTAGACCAAGTCGCTTTCCTATAATTCTTTGTTAGTTTTGCAGGTTTTCAGCATCTCATTTTAGATTGTGTTTTCTTGTTTGTTTGCATTATCTCGGTGTTGTGGTTTAAGCCCATCTGGAAATTGGACACAAAGTCATAATACTTTGTATTATGTATTCTCCATTACTGTAAAGTTTAACTTCAGTGGTGACTCACACACTTATGATTTATTGTACTGTATTTACATGCTCTATTTTTCTCATGTATCTGCTTATCAGTGATATGTCCTGTTTTATACTGAGTCCAGAACTTCTAATGCTCATCAAAAATCATAATTTTTACTCCTTCTGACTAGAATTCATATTGACTCTGTGAGAACTGCAAACAGCTATGAAACAATTAATAATGTCCCCCATGTTGGGGTAATGAGTGTAGAACAAAAGGCATTTGAGGGTTCAATGATCAATATAATCTGATTCAAGGAGAACTTAAATCCTCTACCTCAGGGAAAAAGAAGCCCCTCAACATATGTGAAAACTGAATTCCAAATTCAAATGGGATGTAGAGTAGCTTATACCCTAGGGTCTAGAATATCCCACCCAGGAAAACCAGACAGTAATAATTGGAACACTTAGAAACATATTTACAAGAAATGACTGCGTGTATCAAGAGCATATTCTGGTCTTCGGTTTTAGAGTCCAGTGGTGGAAAGAAATCAAAATGCTTGTACCATCTCCCTACTGAAAATGAACAGATGGCCTTGATCTCTTGTGCTATGAATAATTTTTTGCATATACACTTCAGCAGCAAAATTTATCCCCCTGAAAAAAGAACTGGAAGTGGGTATAGGGGAAAGAGGGCAAAGGATGGGAGAAAAAGAAAAGACTGTGAAAAATGAATGGCAGTGAAAGTCTATGAAATCTTTAGGAGTCTGATTCTTATCTGATGGATTGTTTGGCCATAAATCATCAAAGTTTATTATAAGATCAGTTTACTAACTGTAGATCACATTTATTGTGAATAATTACGAGAAAATAAAGAGGCAGTTGAAATAATGTCCTATTCTCAGGCATGCAGAACCTTATTGTTGCACATCATTGCAAAATACAACTAAATTATAACATGAGAAAGCAGTGCAATAAATGTTACAGTCTACGGCACTACCAAATTCAGGCATAGTTTCTCCCTATGTTTATGCTTTCTACCTCATCTTTTTTTACATTTCTTTCCTCTCTTTTCAAGTCTTTCATCTTTTTATTATCATATAAAGTGAACTTAATTTTCTCCAACTTTCCTCACTACTTTTCCCATTCTTCTGCTACGTCACCTTTCTCTCACTGTTACTAAGACATTTGTAATAAGTTTTCTTGAGTTTCTACAAGATTTTCATAGATATTTTAATGTCTTGTACCAAAAAGATAACTAGGTGATATTCCTCAGAGGTTTTTGCTCACTTTTGCAAATCTAGTGAGAACTAGAATTTTAAATATATTTTAAAATCTGTCTGCTCCATGTCCACAAGAGCCATCCCATCAGAGTAGAAAGGTCTGGGAAAGTAAGGACCAAGGTATCAAACTTACATCTCAAACATAGAAGTTATAGTATCACCCTTCCCGCTCTGCATGATGAACTTCTGGGTGAATGACTACTGACATTGACTAGAATGAAGAAATCTCTTCAGATCATATTTTAAAAGAAAAGTCTGAGCTGAAAGTGTCTTGAGGAGAAGAAAAGTCCACAAACAGTAAGATTTGCCTTATATTTTTCTCCAAACAAATCATACTTGTTGATTTTTCAGTTAATGCAGTTGACATGTAATTAAGGAGATGCCTTCAGTAATAGCAGACTAGTAACCTTCTCTCCTTTTAGAATTTTGTTAGTATTGTATGGGTGACTTAATCTTCATCTACTCTGTGGATTTGTCTGGTATATTATAGACATATTATTAATCTGTAATTTCATAGATGTTTATGCCAAAAAGGATACTGGATAATCTAATGTGACCCACTGTGCACTCCAGGCCCAATTATGTGCATTTAACTAAGGCATATCTTTCTCAAAGACATTCAAACTGTCAGATTTTCAAGAGATGAGGTTTTCAGTATTTTTTAATTTCAAAGGAAAAACACATTCTTTACATGTATAAAGTTTTTATAATTGGAATATTACTTTTTAACTACAACACAAAATGTGTTTTATATTATAGCCATACCTCATATCTCTTCCAAAAAACCAAAACTCAAATGAGTAATTTATTATACTAACTTAACAAGGGTGGCTACTATAGCAGATAATGAGTAATTCAGTTTTTGTATTCCTCAAAAGAGCATATGAGTGGACAGAAAAATAATAACTTACGCATATCATCTCTGTTATGAATTGTTTTCCATTGTTCTCCTATGTTCTCCATTTTCAGATATCTCAGTTTCCAATATCAGTCCAGAATTAACATCCATGAAAAAACCTCTGTTCATTCATTTATAGAAATGAAGCAGTGTGCATTTAAATTACTCAATCAGCCCTAAATGTTTCTGAAGCTGTAAGAACCTTGCCAGACCATAAGCCAATAAGGAACTCTGTCATGATTTGCTGGTTCATCTTACTGGACATGCTGTAAAAGATCAAAAGATAGGATAAGAAGCAGCTGTATTAACTGCATTGCTTCCATTTTGTGTTTCTTCCTTCTGAGACACTACAGTAACAATGCCTTGTATCTCACAGATTGAATGGATGAGTCAACTTGTCAAACAAAACTGAAAATTAAACTATTGTTCCGGTCAAGTGGGGAAAACAAATTGCTCATATTTATCACACCCACCTTAGGGGAAAGCTCTGAAAAGAAGCAAAAAAATTCAAAGGCCAAGCTTTTATTAATATCTTCCTGAAATTTGCAAAACCTAAGCTGGAAAAAAAGGGGTATCTTTTATTACTGTACTAGTTTTCTACACTCTTAACATTCTTTTCTATATTCCGATTTCCACAGTGCTTAATCACTGCACTCTGATAAAGAGAAGCTAGAAACGAAAATCCATCATTAGCCACACATAGTTGCTTCTTTTCTCCTTTTAATTTCAGCAAAAGAATGGTAAAAACACACAGAAATATTGCAGCACTTGCAGAAAGAAGAAATTACTCCCTTTCAGCTTTCAATTGTTTCCTGTTTACTTAAACTCTCACTTTACCCAAACCAGAAATGTCCAGAACTATCAAACTAATGGAATCATATTGAGAAAATGCAAAGAGGTACTTCAGGCAACAGAATTTTGTGTCTCAATCTGCTGGACAGTGCTGACACATGAAGAAAAGTACTTAGGCACTGATTATTGCACTGCCTCATCAGTCATGCTCTTATTCATCTTACCTAACCCCAGAACAGACATCTGCATGACTTGAACAGTGTCCTTTATGGGCACTGGAGTAAAATAAGAATTTACAGGATGCAATTTGTCTCGTCCTAATGAATGCTAAAAATAGAACAGAGAAATTTTGCTGTAGAAGCGTCAACCCATTTATAGGAATGTGGTGATTTTAAATAAGCTGAGGATTAAACTCCAAACTAAGTGCTCCACATCCACCCACCCCCTCTGGTGAGAGAGGACAGATTCCACAGTGTTGACTGCCAGCAACTTCCCCAAAGAAGGAAAAGATCAAAAGGTGGCTGGTCCTTGTGTGTGTGCTCCCTTCTCTTCCCTCTGAAGCCACTCTCCCCAGGGATGATTTGTGTGGTATAGAATAAAAATACAGACATGCCCACACAGCTCTAGGCTCCATCCTCTTCTAGGCTTCTGCAAGCAAAACTAGAGCAAGTGACCAGTGAAGAAGCTGGAATTGAATCATATTAGATCATACATTGTTGATGTGATGAAAATTCAAAAAACCACACCATAGTAACTATAAATTGGAGGCGTTTTTCCTTTTAAAATACAGGGGCACATAAAAGATTCATAACAGCCTCAACAGACTCTGAACATTTGAATCTTCCTAAATTAGCCTTTAGGAACTCTTGCAGTACCTTAACAGTGAAATTTTCTCTTTTCTTGAAGATTAAAAGAGATTGGTTTTTCTTTTTTGGGCAATTTCACTTTGCTTATAAATTCTTATTTGGCATTTTACTTGAATGTATTTTGCATATTTTTGGCTTTTCTTTTTTAAAAATTGGTGATTTTGAAAAGGTACACTGGATCTTTCAGTGTGGAAGAAATATTATTACAACAAATCCTTTGTCTATATAAATAGATTTATAAATATATTTGTATTAATTTGTGTAAAATTAGTTTTAACAGTAATGAGGGAGGGAAACAGAGGAGACTTTCACAAGCCATTTGAGTCTATTTCTCTTCAAAATACAGTAAAAAAAATAGACATGGTGTTTCTTTCCAGGTTATGAGTCATATTTGAAGTTTCCTATTCTACAAATATATTTCTATTTATACTTAATCAGATGTCTGAAAAATATTCATTCTCTTGTCCTTTCTGACTGCAAAAATGCACAGATTTTTCTCTAGGATAATAAGAACTTTCAGATTATATAAAGCAAAAATATTGTAGCTTTTCATGAAAGCATCTATCCATCTGTACTGCAATTAATGAACCAGAATTGGCATTTTTCTCAGTTCTACATTTTCTACTAATCAGGAATTTGCCCCTGGGAAATACAAATGCCTGTGCTGAGTAGACACAAGGCATAAAACACTGATGCAAAACATTTAATAGAAATCTGCATATAATGAAAATAATTCCTGAAAAAATTGTTGAACCTCACTGTCAAATAACTATGCTAGCATTGTGCAACAAAGTATGGAGCTGAACTCAATGTCCTAACTTGATTTTACTTTTTCTTCTTTTTAATGTCTTTGGCTATAAAACAGTTTTATTACTAATTTCTTTTCAAAACCATATGAAATTGAGGTCTGATTCAAGATTCTGTTCTTATAAAAGGAAACATTATTATGTTCAAAATAATTTCTATATTAAACATATTTTTCCCCAAAAAGTATTGTAGCATCTTTATTTTTATCAAAAAAGAAACTAAGGAATAGATGTGTCCCAAATGAAACTGGGTTAATGATGGGATCAGGAGTAAAATCCATCACCTTGTCCCTGTGGAGATATGTCCTCTATCTAAAAACTATCCTTTTCCCACCTCAGCTGTTCACAGGCGAGACTACTGGCTGTGTTGTGTGCTTCATTGCTGATGGTCACAGAAGTGTTAGACATGGAAAGAACCACAGGAAGGCAGCAGATGGTATTGTCTAGGGATAGAGCTGTAATTTATGCTCTTGCATTTACTACCATACATACATTTAAATAACAAGAAATATAATGAAAGAGCAGTAGTTTCAGTGATGGCTTTTGGCATAATTCTAAGCCCGTGTTCAGAGTTTTTGAATTAATTTGCCTGTCAATCAGAGTCTAAAAGAAAAATCTAAAGATCCAGCTGCAATTTTCAACAAAATACTCTCAGAAAAAATAAATTTTAAAAATGTATTATATACAATTATATAATTCAGTCCAATTGCAAAAGAAAATGAGACTTCAGAACTCAGCATTATATTTCCCATAATTTTTTATTTATTCATTTACTTTAAAAAGTTTTCTTATCCTAAATTCTTTATGCCTCAGGCATTCATCTGGAGTCCTGATGCTGCGAGCCTTCAGATTTACCAACAGTAACTGTGATGATGTTTTATAAATGTCTGTATAGTAGTTTAGGGTTTTCTGCTGACTCATAGTCACAACTGAGAAACGCTAATGTATCCTGTCACCTCGGCTACTCAGGCTCATCTGTCGTCTCTGGTCTCTTGGCTTGTCCCATACCTCGAGGTGCCTGTTGCCATTCTGTCTGAAGGACTGACTGCAGCAAAGGAGGATTTTTGTGAACACTTACAATTATGGGAATTTTCAAACCCAAAAAAAGTCTTTAGGGAGAATTAATGTATTTCCCTTAGTTACATGTCTAGCAACTTATCAGAACCATTGAGTCCAAAGAATGAAATAGCTGTTTAGAAAAGGTGCAGGCTACAAAACCTCTATTCCTTTTTTCTTTTCTTTTTTTTTTTTTTTTTTAAATTCATTTTTAAGTGTCAGGTTATGGAAAGAAAACTGTAGATACACAAACTAAAAAAGAATAGTTTGTACCACCATCTACAAACGACAGAACTGTATTTAGCACTTTGACCCAAAATGGTCTAGTATATCAGAAGAATAAACCCACAGCAGAAAAGTTATATTCGAACACTGATGAACTTGAGGTCAACAGAAAATTGATGGACTAGCATCAGAGTAATAATTATTCCTCTCTGAATAATTTTAAGTGCACTTATCAGAAGTAATGACAAGTATTTATACATCAGGTACAATAATAATCATTAGATCTGATTTCTATCTGTTTTCATCTCTCTAATTTTTCTTGACTCCTGAACACTTTCTTATCTTGATATTTTAATTACACTGTACTTAAATTTTATTGGATTTTTCATCTGCTTTGATCCTTACAGTTATACCTCAGCTTCTTGTGACTCATAAGAGGTATGCAATTATGTGCCTAATTCCATTTCAAATATTATGCCTTTTTGCCTAGGAAAAAAAGGATGAGTTTAATGTAAAGTAAAATGTGTTCAAAATATTCCTGAATTTAGGGCTTCAGAAAATTCCTCTCTTTCTCCTAATTTTTTTCCAGCGAACTGCTTGCCATGATTTACACTTATGACTAGGAAGAAAGGTTTTATGCTTTCCGCTCACATATAAAATGTTGAAATTAGCAATATACGAATGATTTCTCACAGAAAAGCCAATTGCTTTTCTTAGTTGCTCCGAGTTATTTTTCTGACTTTAGTTTCAATTCTTCTCCAAAATTCCTACATAGTCCTTTCTTAGAAATTGCCTAAGCCTGGAAGGTTTAAGCTATAGGACTCAATTCTTTGTCTTGCAGACTTCCATCCATTTTTGATATATCTAACTCACTCTCTGATATTGTCTGTTTAGAATTGATTGTTTAGAACATTTGGTAAATTGTAACGTTTTTCCATTAAAGGTTATAATACTTTGTGAATTCAAATTTTTGTTCCTTTTTTTCTTTCCTTACAAAGGTTCTTTAAAAGAGAATTTAGAATTTCTTGACGTAAAAATAAAGCATTAAACAGTTTCAAACTTCTCCAGGGAAAACTTTGGTCTACTTAAGCTTAGCCTTGTTATCTGTCAATCACTCAATCAGCTTTTATTTTATGTACAGTAGCACAATGGAGAATGAATTTCAGAGTGCCATGCATAATAGCTGTTAGTTAACAAGAAAAAGCTAATCTCAGCTGATGAATTTTCACCTTTGTTTTACATCTACTTAAAGAGTTTGTAATAACCTCAGGGACTAAGTGTTATTGCTTTAGGGTATATGCTTCAAGTCTTAGTCTCTGTGTTTTTTGCAGCTGTGCCCATGATCACTCTGGAATAAAATGAACTTGGGTTTAGACTAAAATAATAATAGCATCAATGGCTGAATATTTATGCTATGTAGCATAACTGAGACTAATTACATTTTTGTGACTTAACAACTTACTATGGCCACTGGCTAAGCAAATTGTTATAAATAGATCAAAGCTGTGCTACTGAATCAGTATCCATACAGTAAAATTAATTGTAGCTATGGTCTGTGAAACTTCCACACAGATGAGGAATATACCTGAGGGAGGTCAAAAAGTTCTTATGCAAAACTGAAATGTCCTGATACCTAGATAATTGTTACATGGCAAAACTTGCCCCCAACTCCATGAAATGTCAAGAGACACTTGAGGGAGCCCCTCATGAACTTTTCATCTGTGCCTTTCCATTAAAACAAACATTTTGTGTCAAAGTGAACGGTGGTACTAAGTATGCCCTATACTTACAATACTGTTAGTAACAGCAATAATTTCTGAAGGCCCATGCCTATTTTTCTCTCTTTTTGATGCTTGACTTTTTTTCTGAGTAATGTGTAGAAAGAAGAACAGAAGACAGTGTATACAAAATAGTAAATGTACCTGGAAAGCTTGAGCATGTGAGAGTTTCAAAAAAAGTGTCTGTATGTATGTTACCCTTTATTAGAATAAAAGAAGCAGCAGTAAATTAAAAAAAAAAACCAACAACACTATAATCTAAGCAGACTCTTTTGATTCTACTACTAATTGAGTTTCTTTTTCAGTATAAACAAACATGTAATGTCTATTGTTAATTAGATACAACTGAGTAAATTCTGGTATAGGCTCATTTTCCAAACCACATGTGTTGACATCTGTATTAATAACATCATTATTAGCAATTAGGATGAACAGCAGCCATTTTCAGAACTCAGATGAAAATGTCACAGAATTTTTTCTGAATAATTAGTTTCTATTTAATCAAACAGATTTTTGTAGAAATATCCAGATTTTAAGGTTTTGTATGTAAGCAGGCCAGATTTATCTCTGGTACGTTCTCTCCAGGGAATGAATCACAGGATCGCACAATGGTTGGAGTTAAAAAGGACCTCTGGAGATCATTTAGTCCAATCCCCCCTGCTAGAAAAGGTTCACATAAAGCAGATTGCACAGGATCATTTTCCAAGCAGGTTTTGAATATCTCCAGAGGAGGAGGCTCCACAACATCTCTGGGCAGGTTGTTCCAGTGCTTTGTCACTCTCAAAGGAGGTAAGTTTTCCCTTATATTCAGACGGAAATTCCTGTTTTAAATTTGTACCTGTTGCCCCTTGTCCTGTCACTAGGCACCACTGAAAACAGTCTGGTTTTGCCATCTTGATGACCACTCCAAAGACATTGGATTGCATTTATATGTTCCCCTCTCAGCTGTGTCTTCTCCAGGCAAAAGAGTTCCATCTCCCTCAGCCTTTCCTTATAACAGAGATGATCCATTTCCCTCATCATCCTGATAGCCTTTTGCTGGACCCTCTCCAGTAGTTTCTTGACTTTCTTGCACAGAGGAGCTCAGAACTGGACACAGCACTCCAGATATGGCCTCCCAAAGGCAGAGTACAGGAGCAGGATCACCTCCCTCGATCTGATGGCCACACTCTTCCTAATGCAGCAAGGGTTGCTTTCCAGTCAGTCAGGCCCTTGTCTTGTGCATGGGATTATTCTTCCATGGATGCAGGACCCCACACTTGCTCTCATTGAACTTCCTTAGGTCCTTCTGTGGCAACACGTGTCCTCCCCCTCTCTACCACAGATGGTTGGTGCAGATATGGAAGAGAGAACCCAGGGTCTGAAAGGCCCAGCAAGGGGTCTTCTCCGGTGCCAAAAGGGCTCAGACCCCAGCTAAGAATCAACATCTTAGTCTGGAGAGCAGATGTGGGAAGAGATAAAAGAAATATTCTTGACTAAGAGACACTGTTTTACAAACTATAAAAGACACACGAATTAACACAGAGGCAAAAGCCTCTTACACACACACTGTGAGTGGTGTGGGGGACTTCTCCCTGGAGTTTGGACGCAGATTCCACAATTACTTTCCTGGGAATAGAGGGAAAGGATCTTGGTGTGTGCCCCACCAACAAATGGATGGTAAGACACATTGAATCCTAAGTTATATTTCTTCAATAGCTGCAAAATTAATGGTAGCTTTAACCCCACACTGTATATACCTACTAGTAGTTTCTTTTTATTTTAGTCCTGTGTAGTATATGGTTTAAGTCTTATGTCTGTTAGTTTTGTGTCTATTAAATAAATAATTCATTCTATCATAGGCCGAATCAGCCATTATTAAAGGACTTGAGAATGAGAGGGGGTTTTGGGGTGCTGGCCGCCCCAATAAAGCTACTGCCTGCTGCCGGAGGCCTGGGCAAAAGGTAGGGACTTATCTAAACCCTCACATCTATTCATAACACCTTCTCCACACAGCTCTCCAGCCTGTCCAGGTCTGGCTGAATGGCAGCACAGCCTTCAGGTGTATCAGCCACTCCTCCAATATTTCTACCTTCAGCAAACTTGCCAAGCATGCAACGGTGTTGTACTGACCCTGGGGAACACCACTGGCTACAGGCCTCTGATTAGACTGCACTGCTGACTGCAGCCCTCTGAGCTCGGCCATTTGTCCAGTTCTTAATCCACCTCGCTGTCCACTCATCTAACCCACACCTGATCACACGTGTGAGGGGGTTATGAGAGAAAGTGTCAAAAGCCTTGCTGAAGACAACATCCAGTGCGCTCCTCTCGTCTACCCAGCCAGTCATGTCAGCACAGAAGGGTTCCAAATTGGTCAAGCATGATTTCTAATGTAGGAATCCACACTGACTATCTTGAGAAAATTCTTTTTTGTCCATGTGCATAGAATGAACCTCCATAATGAGCTGTTCCAATGCCTTTCCAGGGATTTAGGTGTGGCTGGATAACCTGTAGTTCCCTGGGTCCTTCTGTTCACCTTTTTTGAAGACGGGAGTGACATTGTCTTTTCTCCAGTCCTGAGGCATCTGTCCTGTTCTCCATGACTTCTCAAAGATAATGGAGAGTGGCTTAACAATAATATAAGTCAACTCCTTCAGCTGGTATTTCCTCTGTAGGTTTAGTGTAAAATTAGAGGGAGCAAGGTAAAAGAGTATTATCTTTATCTTTGAAGTCTTCTTTTTGATTTTTTGATTGGTTGATTATTTTGTGGAAAACCTCTAATTTAACAGTATACTTCAGGAAGAAAAAAACCTTGAAAACGTTTCCTCAAATATTTCAAGTAACAGGTTAAAACTAAAAAAAAATTGGATTGTTCAGAGGAAACCAGAATGGAACAGCACAAAGAAGGTTTCTATCTCAAAAGAGAACTGCAGTATATAGATAAAGCTGTAGGGGTAATTTGACCTTCAAACACTGAATGGGAAGGTTTTTGAGATAGAAGTTACATCACTGAAGTAGAGGAACCTCAGCTCATGGCTGAAAGATAAGAAAAATCTAGTAATTCTACTCAGGGCAGCAATATGGCACAAGAGACTTATCTAGGAGTAAGAACATTCTGGAAGATATTTTTATCTCCATATTTGCACATTTTTGCCCCTATGGCAAAATGTTAGTATATATTTACTACAGCAATTTGCTGTGAGATTTAATAAACTTCAGTGGGAGCTAAATGTGTTTAAAAGTAGTAGATTTTCATAACACATATTCAGCCCTCAGAAAGAATCAGTATGTCAGTCCAAATTAATCTCAATCTTTTTTTAAAAGCTTGCTAACACATGTCAATTAATAAGCAGAGAGCTTATGATAATTGGCACTTAACATTCTATTATGAATAAGGTTGTTTGCTGTTAATGGAATGTAATGGATTGTAATTCTGTACGTTAATATTACATGCCAAAGCATGCCTCTCTCACCTCCCTTTCTGTCTTCACAACAAATTGCATAATATTTGACAATGATAAGTACACAAATGATTATACTTAACACATTTAATATGGAGTATTAAATACACTGAATGTAGCCGCTAGATAAATGATATTTATACAGGCATTCTTGTCACTCCTAATATGAAAGTGCCAAAAAATATTTTTGTTCTGCGTCTGCCATTTTTACAACTCACAAAATCCAGTGAGTGGTCAGTCACAAGTGGTGTTCTCCAGGGCTCAATTTTAAGGCCAATTCTTTTCAATATCTTTGTCAATGACCTGGATGAGGGGATCGAGTACACCTTCAGTTTGCAGAGGACACCAAGCTGGGTGAGAGTATCGATCTGCTGGAGGGAAGGAAGACTCTGCAGAGGGATCTGGGATTGATGGGCTGAGGACAACTGTGTGAGGTTCAACAAGGACAAATGTTGCACTTCTGTCACAACAACCCCCTGCAGCACTACAGGCTGGGTGAGAATGGCTGGAAAGCTACCCAGTGGAAAAGAATCTGAGGGTGCTGCTCAACAGCTGGATGAAAATGATCCAGTAGTGTGCCCAGGTGGCAAAGAAGGCTAATGGCATCCTGGCTTTTTTCAGCAATATTGTGGCAGCAGGACAAGGGCAGTGACTGTCCTCCTGTACTCGACACTGGTGAGGTCCCACCTCAAGTTCTTTGTCCATTTCTGGGCCCCTCACTTTCAAGAAAGACATTGAGGTACTGGAGCATGTCCAGAGAAGGGCAACAGAGCTGGGAAGTTTCTAGAGAGTAAGTAACATGAAAAGTGTCAGAGGGAGCTGGTTGTTAACTTGGAGAAGAGTAGGCTTTGGGGACACTCCAGAACTAGCTGAAAGGTCAGTATGTTCTCCTGAATAATAAGAAACAGGACAAGAGGAAATTGTCACAAGTTGCATCAGGGGAGGTTTAGGTTGGATATTAAAAAAAAACGTTTTGGAGAAAGAGGTGTCAAGCATTGGAAGATGCTGTCCAGGGAACTGGTGGAATCATCATCCCTGGAGATGTGTAGATGTGGACCTAGGGACAAGTGGTGGACTTGACAGTGTTAGGGTAATGGTTGGACTCGATGGACTTAGAGGTCTTTCCCAATCTAAGCACTTTTATGATTCTGTTCAGGAGTAAGTAAACAGTAGACACAAATCTTGAAAGCACCAGGATTGAGACTAAGTGATCTCTGCTAATAATTGCTATTTCTTGTGAGACCATTCAGGAGAAACAAACTTGCTCCTAGGAATCTGTATGTGATCCTCAAGTGAGGTGAGTAGTAAATAAATACGAGAGCCTACTGAGGCATTGTTTCTGTCATTTTCTGCTGGGAATTAATTTAGGTCAGTTCCCTACAAGGGGATAAAAGTATAGAAAGGCAAAGAAAAGATGTTTACACTCTTTGCAGTGTAGACATGCACCATATTTGTTTAACTGCACAGAGCAATAACAGTGTTTCTTTTCAAGCCAGTGCTAATTACAGTTTGAATCAATCTCTTTGCCATTGTTAGCAGTAAACTTTAAAATATGTTTGCTTGTTTGACTTCACAGCAGTGAATGAATTGGCTTCTTAGGTTTTTTTCATTCCTGTTTACTGAACAGTTAATCTATCTATCTATCTATCTATCTATCTATTTTTTTAAAACCTTACTGTCATTCACTATTAATCTAGTTACAGAAAGTGCATAAAAATATCTAGTAGCTAAAAAGGAATCAATCTACCTTTCTTCAGTTAAATTGTATGATTTATAAAACAATAAAAAACCACCAAGATACTGGAACAAGAGTATATATTGCCCTGTTCACAAAACCAAAGCACTGAAAACTTCCTTTTCCCCAAATAATTATTTCTATTGATTTAATTTGAAATAATAACAATTATTGATAAGCAAGCCATATTAGAACCAAGAGAAAAGGAAAACATATGACGTGAGTTCATTGAATCTTAATTTCACACGAAATAAAAGTGTCTATATCATGCAACAGGGCTGGTAAGGTTATCTTCAGTTTCTTCATCAAACAAAATTCCCATTTCTGAAGATGTAAGTTGAATTATTCCACTGCATAGAGCAGATGTATTGCATATACTATTGTTTCAATCACTTGTGAGTCTGTGCTTTTTTTTAATCTCTTTTTTTGGTACACAACTCCCTCCAACAACCATTAAACAGACAATAGAAATATTACCTTGAGAAAATTTCAGATTATTAATAATATTAGAAGTGCCTATCAAAGGAATAAATACTTTTCTTCTTTCTAAACTTTTTAATAGCTGCATTACCATAGTTCTTATTATGCTACAATTTGTAAGGTTTGTTAGTAGAGCACCTGTATTTAAGTAGCCTTATCTACTCCTAGACTTCTAGAAACGAGAAATTTATCACCAAATTATCTGAATCTTGTCTATGTTATGGAAAGCATATTTATGCTATGGAAATTGCAGAAGACATCCCTCTATAATGGCAAATTGAGAAAACCTTTTAAAGAATTAGAAAGAGATTGTTGTAACAGCTAGCTTCATTTGTTGAGATCCTGGTGACAACAAATGGATAAAACTATCAGAAAATGGAGCACTGTTACTTTTTATTCTTTATGATGAAAATTAAACCCTGTATAACACTGACATATAAATTCCCAGATTTATATGGTAATGTTTGCATGGTATATACACACAGACTGGATAAGTGAAACTAAAGAACACTGGAAACACTGTATAATCTTCTTGACACTTTGAATTTTGGTTTGGTTTAGTAATTAGGTTTTATTATAACAAAAACAAACACAGAAGGAAATCAAACAAAACCCAACAAAAACAAGAACAAAACCAACCAACCAATCAAAACCCACAAGTAGATAATGGTTTCCATTTAGTCAATCTGGGGTTGTCTAAATTCAGAACTGCTGGAAAAAATTCATGGGTTCAGGGCAAGGTGTACACCCTAGTTAGTACTTGAGTCTCTGCCTGAGCTCACCTACAAAATCAGCTGCTTAAAAATACCAATGTTCATTTAAAGTAAGGAATCTGATCCTTGGATATACTACTTACTATGTTACATGGTGTTGAAATTTTTATAATTCTGGGTTAAATTAAGATTTGTCAATGAAATGTAAAAGGGAGACAGTCAGTCACTGTTTCCTCAGTATAGGAAAAGCAAAATTGCTTAGCATTTTTTGCACAGATCAAGACCATACCTTTAATGTGAGTGATGTCAGTGACTGAAATTGTTGGCACCACAGAGCAGTTTCTTGGAATGTGTAAGATAGTTCCTTTCAGATGAAATCAAATTAGCAGTAAAGTTGGTAAAAGCACCTTGTATTCTTCAGTCAGTAATTGTGGGGTTTGTTTGGTTGTTTTAGTTTTCATTTGACTTTTTTTGATTTGGTTTGGTTTGGTTTGGTTTGGTTTTTTTGTTGTTTGTTTTTTGGTTTTGGGGTTTTTCTATTAATTTTATGTACAATCACAGAACCAAACTAAGGATAATTGGAAGTAAAAAATTGAAATAAAACAAATAAACTGTGAGGATAAACGGTCCTCAACACGAACTGTTTTCCTGTACAGATTCACTCATTGTGCTACAAATTTATACAGGTGTAGGGAATGGCATTTTTAAGTCACTGATCCCACATGTTCCTGAAAGTATACGGAAATGATCTAGGTGTGCATCCTGCTTAACATGATTGTCCACCACATTTCATATCCCTGAAGTATGATGCAGTGATGGAGCTCCTTTTGCATTATGAAGTGTGTTTGGAATTCTATTTCTTAAAATCAGTGTGCTTAATTGAATTATCATGGTTTGATTCCTCTTCATGATTACTCTTACATTCCCTCATGCTTTTATGCCACAATAGAATAAAAGCATTCAACAGCACACAATCAGCATTGATGTGTGTCATTTATGTGATTGTCATGGCTTCAAGAGGGGGATGTCATATCCTTACATTTTCACCTTCTAACCATCAATCTCTCCTTTTATTTTCCAGAGCACAGTACATATTTTCAAATTTAACAAATTCTCTAATGTAAATATAACCCAATAACCTATCGCACTGAATGCAAGAGAAAATAATGTGTGGTGTCTTACTGTGCAGCACAGGTGAATTAAAACCTAATTGAAAATAATATGTGTGCATCCATGCATGTGTATGTATTTAAGTAATGAACTAGAATAAGGGTAAAACAAAAGATCTCAGGGATTTTTTTGCTATTTTTAATGTTCAATATCTTCTTATTTAATTAATAATGCAGTTGATTTTTTCTACTTGCTTAAGAAAAAAAAAACAAAAACAAAACAAAAAAACTCCAAAAAACCAACCACCCAACCAACCAAAAAAAAAACCAAAACACCAGTCTAGAGCTGATCAGAAAGCCATATGTAAAACCTAAGTTTGATACTCTATGATAAATACTGATTTTATTGAAGTCAGTGGAAGAACTCAGATTTAATTTTCAGAATTTCTCATAAGAATAAATATCTTTAATTACAGGATACAAAATCCCATTTTAAAAATACCTAGGGTTAAAATTAATTCTTTTTACACCACGTATGTTGTTATAAGTTACCCCTCATGTTTCATCTTTTGTTTATCCTTTGTTTGATACAAGAATATGAAGCTCTGTTATGAAAAATACACCAATATGTAAATGAATCAATCAATTTCCTTGTAATCAGCTTTTCCATTACAGTTAAACTAGGGTCAAATAATGAACAAATCTCCTCTTTCCAAAAGTATTTTGAAAGGAAATAAATTTTAGGTCCTTTTTTAGTGACTGAAAATGGAATTATAGATCTCTACATAATGGTGATGCATTTGAAGATAGTAATTAGGATCTGTACCTTTCTAGATCTTCTGTGAAAGTGGGAATAGCAAGAGGAGATTTGCCTAGGGAACATTATAATTATTAAATCTTCTTAGTGTAATAGCATGATAGATTGAAAAGTATCAGACACAGAAAAAATGCCTTCCCCAGATACTTAAAAAAAATTGATACAAAGCTTGAGGGAACAGAAACACCATCTTGTCCAACCATGGAGCATTATGAAAAGGGTTGGGAAATTAACCCCTTTTTCCTAAAATTTAATTGGAATCTAAAAGAACTATCTCATTGACATGCATCATAGAAACCTGATACACTGACAAGTATTCAGCTGAAAACAATTTGCATTTACTTGCCTTGGATTAGAAAAAAAAAAAGCAAAAAGAAACAGAAGTTTTCTCAGACTAGATTTTGTACATGGAAACACAGCTGGAAGTGTGTCAGAATCTGGAGGATAAAAAATAACCTATACACAAAGTCCAATGTTTCTTTGCCATGTTTCTTTGCCATAAAGTCCAGTATTTCTTTGCCATAAAAGTCTACAGTTCTGGGAGAACTGGGCAAACCCAGCAACAATTTTAATATAGTGTGGGCAGCATAGCAATGGGTATCCTACTTAGTGCTGTTTTGCTAAGAATTGCATCTCTTACAAGCTCATGCATACAAGGATGCCTTTTTTCCAGAAGTCCCAAACAGACAGATAGAAATAGCAGCTTCATTTTTATAGGAAGAAAACTTGAAAATTGCGTGTTTTTTTGTTTTGTTGTCGGGTTTTTTTTAAGGAATGATGTGTTTCTTCATGGCATTGTAGGAATAAAGGAATTTTCTGGCATTTGTCAGATGAGCTTGGATGATAAATCTAACTATAAGACAAAAACACTCTTCCTCCTAATGTGTCTAAATCAATTAAATGCTCAGACTGTGTTGAATCCAGGAGGAAGCAACTGGTGCATGAGGTAAGATACTACATTGTATTTTTTGCCTTCTAGCTGCAGCTCCTGGGTCAGTGCTAGTCAGTACTTAAACACAACCTGCCCGCCTGTATCCTGTAAAGGACAGAAAGCTACTAAAGGTCTCAGGCATGAGACTTGGTCAGGGATTAGTGCCAGAAAGCCTACACTTCCTAGCTGATAAAATGCTTTGGTGGTTGGGATTCTCCTCTTGATACATTGAAATTTCACCATAGATATCCAAGTAATGGATTAACTGCATTGGAATGAAGAAAACACAATTATTTCATGGTCAAGCACTGTTTAAAGATATTAAAATGTCTCTCTCTTAATTTTTCTATTCCATTAATTTCCTTCTGTTGCAGTCAGTTTCCAACAGTCCTGCCATTAATTATATCATAAACAATGGGTACTCAGGAGAGATTCAGCTTGCCCGAGATGGATGATTCTTCTACTTTAGGCTCACTCAAGACTTAAATCTTTTAGCAATTGCCTGTTTGGCATCTCTGCATGTGCATAGTAGCCAGGCTGACAGTATTCTTACTAGTGTCCAAAAGATTTCCCAAATTTGGAAGAAAAAAAAAAACAAAAAACCAACAAGGAACAAACCAAACAAAACAATAAACCAAAACCCCAAACCCAAACTTTTGAGAAATTTTGTCATAAATATAGTATAAAATTTAAGGAATTGTTTTGTCTTGTAAGAATTGCTTATCTCTTTTAACTTTCTCCATAAATGAAAGGAAGCTTGAATATTTATGAGGTGTTTGCTATACAGTGCTTCTTGTACTAGTTTTAAAATGCATAGGAGCATTTAAGTACAGAAATCTTCCTATTATACCTGTGAGAAGGGGAGAATTTTTGTTATGTCTGTGACAAGGGGAGAATTTTTGAAGATATTTCAGAACTTTCCAAGACTGAAATATACTTAGAAATAAAATTACTAGAATTACTGAAATGTAAACTAGTTTATTCTGTCTGAAAACAATTAAAAATTTTGACAGCCATTTTTAATGTGTGGCTTTATTCACATGTTTCAGTGTAAGCAAATTTAAGAAAAAAGGTGTCTGCTTCTGCTGAATTTTATGCAATTCCTTCTATTTCGGTTTTTCTTGGTTATATTATACCGCTATGAAGCAGTCTGTAATAAAATCTATGTTTTGTACACTATGCAAAAATTTTATAATCGTATTTTTTCCTCCGCATAATTAAGTTTCTTTCACAAGTAGTGACACATCTCAGATTTCAAAACCTAAAACCCTGAAACTGCAAAGACATTTTGCATGATCTTACCATGGATCTAAACAACACAAGTGGCAGCAATCTGATGTAGAATACAGTATGTTTGAATAATAAATCAAGTACATCAAACAATCAAAAGCAAAACTCAGTTAAAAAAACTAATTGACAAAAATTAAAATTAAAAAAGTTAATGAAGTAGTAAAAAGCTTAGTTAATACCAGAATGACTAACAATATACCCTTAGATCACTCAACAAAGAAAGCCAAAGCATCCTACAACAAGAAAAAATTGTATTTCATTTTTCATTGAAAACAAACATATTAAAATACAAGATGCCCCTAGTTATCGGGTAATGTGTTCTCACATTAATTTAATTTAATGTAATTTTTCCTTATTTTCTAGTTATATATAATACAAATCCTCCATTGTGTAGGTAAGCTATTCATGAGCTTGTTTGTAGAACTTGTAATGACAACAGCCTTCCAAATTATTATGGTTTTAATACTTTTTCAGACTAGCGAAATACAAAAGCTGCTAAGCTTTTGGGATGAACTATGTTTATGCTAAGAACCCTCCCAGAGGCCTCACTCAATCTGCAAGTTATCTAATTATGTGTATTACATTAGGACACAGTTCCTTTCATTTCAAGGGAATGTGAACATTGCCTTGTTCCGCGTCCATCAATATCCATCTTCCGCTCTCCAAAGTCTGACTGCCACCACCCCTTATCGGACATCTTGACAGTATAATTGGAAACTGGTATCAGTGAGGAGGTTAATGTGTCAGGGAAAGCAGCATTTCACCCGAGTCTTTCTTCACAACCTTTCTGTTAAAAGGTCATACTAGTACAATCAGATGGAAGAAGCATGTTCATCTGTTTCAACAACACTGACAGTTGCTTCCAAGTTTCTTTTTTTTTTTTTAAATACAATTATTTCCTAGGCTAAGACAACCCTCAGTGATTTGTTTCCTTTATAGATCAGTAGTAACATTATATTTTTAATTTAAAACTTGTATTCTTATGATCAAATGGGATGCAAGGATTAGTCTCAGTTATCAGTTTTTGATTAACAAAAATGTACATAGAAAACCATCTCGAATGTCAGTGTTCTACAGATCGTACAGTGTGTGATTTATTTTTCTATATCTAAGTTATTTGAAGTAATATAAGTATTTTCTTATTTTACAGAAACAAAAAATCTGAACCCAGAAACATTTTGTTGATATTTCTTTGTTTTGTTTTATAATTTCAGCAATAATAATTTTCAGTGACCAAAAGCAACTTCCTGTCTGCTTTATCTTTTTTTAAATTTCAGAATTAGTGTAAAACCTGAATAATCTTTTACCTATCTTTTGTCCAGTCTTTTGTTTCTCAAGACGTGCTATTTTTTCAGTGCATTACAATATAAATTTTCATTATTGTAGGAATTTTATTAGTGTTTGCTGCACCTCTCTTCTGCTTAAATTTCTTTTCTGATGTTAGACATTTATATATATTGACATTCACATCTTTGTTTTGATTTGCCGTGTCAAGACATGGTCACCTAATACTATTTGGATTTAAGTTAGCTTGCACAATATGCATCTGCTTTCAGTGTCATAACTAAAGAAACATTATTAAAAGAAACTGAAATCTTACCAGCAGTCAGCAAAAAATTAACAGTTTTCTCCAGATCAGTGAAAGATATTGAAATAATTATTTATCCGCGTAGCAAAAAACAAAAAGAAGAGAAATATTTACTCTGGACATCCAATTTATATCTTGATTTCTCTTTGATATTGAAAATCTCTTCAAACCTTTTTACGGTGAGTGATACCTGTGACACAAACTTCTGAAGAAACTCCATGTTGCACACTTGCCTTTTCCAGTTCATTTATAATTACTACAATGTTATTGAAGAAAATCAACAGAAAATTATTTCATTTGTTTCAAATATTTTTTCACACTCCACTTTGTAAATGTCAAAAATTTACTACTCTATAGGAATGCTTAAGACACAAAGTAAAAACTGATAATGCATTCAAATTAGTATTAAAATTTGGGTGAAGAAAATTTTAGCACAGATTTGCATTTCTTTAGGCAGCTTGCTGTTGAGAGGAGGCCAAAACATTAGCCTAGGGGCCCTGTCTGTTCCTACTTTCTATTTTCTTTCTTTCCCTCTTTCTTTCCCCTTCCCTTTCCCTTTTTTCTGTCTCTTTTAATTATACAGATTCTCAGTGAAACTAAACTTTGATGGACTACTAGAGAAAATCCTATCTGGATTTCCATGGATTCCTTATTAGCTAGTTAACCAGGTATTATTAATATAAGCACTTTGTCATCCTTTTCTCTCCTACTCTTTTATATATTTTACACTACTGTTGTGGTTTAACCCCAGCAACCAAGCCCCACGCACCCACTCTCTCACTCCCCCACCAGCAGGATCATGGAGTGAATCGGAAGTATAAAAGCTAGAAAACCCATGGGTGGGGATAAAGACAGTTTAAGAAAAAGCTGTGAACACAAGCAAAGAAAAATAAGGAATTATTTCCCTTTTTCCCTGGGCAGACGGAGGTTCAGCCATCTCCAAGAGAGTGGGACCCCATCACGCATAATAGTGACTTGGGAAGACAAACACCATCACTCTCAATGTTCCCCCCTTCCTTCTCCTTGCCCCAGATTTACATGCTCCACCTGTAAATACATGGTCTGGAACATCCCTTTGGTCAGTTGGGGTCACCTGTCCTGGCTGTGTCTCCGCCCAACCACCCATGTACCCCCCACTCCCTACCAGTGTGGCCACATGAAAGGCAGAAAAAGCCTTGGCTCTGTGTAAGACCTTGTGAGCAATAACAAAAACATCTCTATGTTATCAACTCTGTGTTCAGCTCAAATTCAAAACACAGCCCCATACCAGTCACTGTGAATGAAATTAACTCTACTTGAGCCAAAACAAGCACAGCTATCTACAAGTTTTCTTCTAGCTATTATTCATCCGGGACAAAAAAATCCTGAATTCTGTTGGTGATTTATTTTTCTCCCAAATTATACAGCAACTTTCGCTTTGCAGTGCCCCTCATTATGACTCTTCACTACCATAAGAGCAGTATACTTTACTGATACTGCTACTTTGAAAGGAAAGGCACTTTCTCTGCTTCACTGAGTCTGTATGTAGCACATTTAATAGTTTTGCCAAACTCAGAAGTGAAACATTGTCAGGTGTGAGGAAAAAAATCCATGAAGGCAGCAGCAGCAAGTATGTAAGAGATGGATACAAGAGATATATGAAGGAGGTGGATTTTTTTTTTTAATGCTTCCTACAACATTTAAAAAATGGAGAATTGCAAGACAGTCATCTATCACATCACATGAAACAGCTATCAGAGGGTATATGGAGAAAGAACGATAGTGTTGATAATGGGAAAACGGCAAACAGTTGAGATTTATAACCATGATCTAGCAATGAGCTACATGGAGGCTGGCTTTTTTGCCTGTCTGACAACTCATATATCTATAATGTGTTTTCCATCTAATTGTAGGGATTCAGCTGCTCATGGCTTGTTGCAGGATTAACCCTTGTATTTGGAATGGAAAGAGCTTAGCAGTAGAGAAGAGAAAGGAAGGTGAGACAAGGGTCTAATTTGGCACTGGTGGGCAACAACAGCCACTATGTGGAATGTGGGGAATGAGACTGATTATCAAACCTCAAGACAGAAAACACATAGAAAGGTGAAAAGAAAACCCTTAGGGAATTACTGAATTGCCGTCTAATTACTGAATTAGGAAATAAATCTCCTAGAGTACTTCCTATTTTAGGTGATGAAATAGCTTGGTTGTAATGGAAAAAAATTAAAAACTATTGATTTCAAAAAAAAAAAAGATAATATAAACGAGCTGAATAACCAACATCTTGTAATGCTAAATTATGTCCCTGGTAAATCACTGAAGAAAATATTGAAAGAAAACAAATATGAGATCATTGACAGAGTTATAAATTTATTTGGTGACATTACAGACATTTCAGCATGTGAAGAAAGCAGTCATGCCTTCCCCCTGCAAAGGGAAGATGAGCTAGAGACGCTTCTGTCTGCCTTGTCACATGGAGTATTGACATTTCAGTACCAACTGTCCACTGCTCTTGAAATATGAGAGAGTCTGTGAAATATAGTATGCTAAAAGAAATAGGTAAGCATGTCTGACTTCATACCTTTTTGGCCTCCAAATTAATTGAGCCAGACAATATATACCCATTCTCCAACCAGAGCAGCTGTTTTACTCCTATCTCAGCTGTGGCAGGTGAAGAAGTAGAAGAGATGAAGCTGTAAATTAAGGAGAAACCAAAGCAACTGTGAACCTTCATTAAATGAGAAATGGCAGGAGACTGTGCATAAAGTGTTGGCAGCCAAAGATAGTAAAGAAATTTGTAATATATATCAATTTTTGGTTGCCTAGAAGAGCTCTTTCTTTTTGGTCTTTTTTTTTTATTTTCTGTTCCAGAATGCAAAATAAATTTGATGTGGCAGAGGAACAAAAGGATAAACTGTTCCCTATGAACAGAGGTATCTGCTCCCACACAAAACAAAAAATTCCATCTTTAAAACAGGAAAAATTATTTGAAAAAGAGAGCTCACAGGTAGACTGGATTTCTAATGGCTTTTTGGATTCTTGATGAACTCTGGTATTAGAATGAAAGGAGTCTTGATTGACCAAAATATTTTAAAAAATTGCTGGAGGTAACAATTTATTTGAACTTAGAGTAAACTTGAGCTGATCAGTTTATTTTTTCACTCCTAACCACTACAATTTTTATATTCTTGTATCAGTGGCAACAGTTCTGAATTTGTTCTTTTTGTTTGTAAAAAAACCCTAAATTCTGATTAACAGAAATAAACTTAACACTGAGAAGTAATTTATAAGCTATTGAATTGACTTTGGAGGTCCCATTGCCAAATAAGAAAGATTTATTGGAATTAAGTGATTATATTAGTCATTCCTTGTTGTTTAGTTCTAATCTGGTAGAATATAGACTGGGCCCCTGAAGAAACAAATCCAGTCATCAATGTGGTGAGGTTAGAAAATTCTGTTATTTCAGAGTGAGTTTGTCTTGTGAATGTTGTGGTCCTGTGTTCCGTGTCCTGTATTACACAGAAATTCAGAATTTATAACCAGAAATTGCAATTTTGGTGGTTGAAAAAGCTTATGAATAGGATTCGTGTATAAAACACTTGTCTAATACATCCAATAAGCATCAAAGCATTCAGTGGAAAACTCGCATCCAGTCTCCTGATGATATCCTGAAGTATAACATGTCATGCCATTCTCATAATGGAGCTTTCACTCTTCAATATAGCTCTGTCCAGCAAAATGGACCACACGTAGCTGGTGTGGTCTGGGCTACCCAGGTACTTGGAGCGATAAAGGTCTTTTTCCTCCTTTTTTTCTGATATTTAGGTTAGAATGTTTTTATGACAGTGCTGAAATAACTAGGAATTCTAAACCATGAAAGAGAGCAAAATACATACATCTGTAAATCTGCGGTCTAATTGTGCTAAACAATTTTTAATTCTTAGTCTTCTCAATGACCTTTTAAATAGGATATTCATCACAGTGTACTAAAAATAGAAATTAGCAGTTCTTTGTAATTGTTTTTCACCTGAAAGACATTAACATTCTTATTTATTTTGTGCATCACTGCTGTTTCTATTTCATTGCAGGAGTTACAGGCAAGGAGACATCCTGTACTCAGATTAAGTGTTATAAATTTGTTCCAGCTGCTGGAAAAATTTTCCTTCTATTTTTCCTTTCTCTTTATCAGTAATCAGTATCTATCTTCTTGAACTTCCCAACTTCACTGCTACTTCATCACACTAAACAATATTTTCAGTGCCTCTGAAAATTTGATAGTAGCAGATTTTTGGCAACAATTATATCAAGGTCTGCAGACCTCAAAAAAACCTTTCAGCGGTTGGTGTTTTATAAAGTTCCTGGCACTTAGATTTTTCTTTGTGATCAGAAAAGCTTCAGATGATAGCAATCAAAGTGTTAATGAAGCATAACTTGAGGGCACTTCATCTGTTGTTAATATCTACATATATCAAGAAAACTTAAGAAACTCACTGAGATTATGGACTGATTAATTAATGTATTGAATAGGTCAGTAATTTTTATTCAAATGATAATATGTGATTTTATTATTTTCTAAAATTATTTTGCATCCCCAAGAGGATTAAATCAATATAGTTCCTTACGATAAAGGGCAATCAGAGTGGTCTTCTACCACTCTCACTCTAAATGTCTCACAAGAAATGAGAATATTATCACTAAATCATATGGCCATTTCTGTCTAAAGATATTTAAATCTGTCTAATGTTTTATTTTCCAATCTTGAACATTTTTATATATAATGAATCATTGATAAGAAATATATTCAGAGTTAAAAAAGCTTTAGATTAATGATTTGTCTTTTCCTGAGGGTTTTTTTCTATTCTGGTTGAGAAAGCCCTCCAGAATAATTTTACCTCTATTTTGTACATATTACAGTATTATTTACTCTATTAATGAGACAGCAGCATGTCAGAACACAAAAAAAGATTTTGAAAAAAATTATTTTCTCCATGACCAGCTTTCATTCACTCTTATGAAGTGACTTAAGTCTTATGACCCTTAAGTCATAACAGGTTTTATTCAGGAGATACTTTATAAGTGCACTGGAGTGAGTGTCAATGATTGCAGTGGGGTAATGGCACACTGCCAAATATCTTAGCTCCTCTCATATCTTGATCTCACTAGAACTCAGCTTAGTCCTAGGCCACAGTTGCTGGTCACTGACATACATTTTTAATTTTCCCAGGTTATTCTTCCTGTGACAAAAAGCTTTTACAATTCTGGGAATAATTCCATCAGAAAGATTTCACTATAGTCAAAATGGGTAAATCCATACTACTTTTACTATTTCCACCCCATACAATTGTTCAGCACAATTCAAGCAACAGTTGAACACTGGAAAAGTCCCAAGCAACCTCAGCCCAGGTTCTCAGGTAGGCAAAAGCAGAGCACTGCAGGTATAAAACTATTCTCTGGGATTTGCTGTGGAGCTGAAGGATCATTCTCTTGGAGAAGATAACTTAGTTAAAGCAAATGTAAACACAAAGCACTGATGACCATGCAGTACACAGCTGATCCCGAAGTGTATATTCTACTACATTTCTCTGTACAAATTTAACAAGTTTCTTCTATATCAAATTTCCCACCTTAATTTAAAGTTTTTAAGCGGCTAATTATATCTTCTATGATTTCAAAATTCCTTTCAACATTGTTATACATCCTACATGCTCAGTTCAAGCTTTATCTCTCTTTTATGTTAATAAGAGTATTATATGTAGAAATAAAAATGAATTTATAGATCTAATATTATATTTTACACTTTATAACTATGCAATATCAGAGCCCTATGATGTGTACCTTGACTACTCTTGTCAAAGTAGTATGGATTTTCTGCTCAAGAGTTTGTTATCTAGCTGCCTGTAAATCACAAAGTCCAAATTACTTAAGCTACAGAGCTAAAATAATTGCCTTTCATATTCTTCAGACCTATATAACATTCCTTAATTCTGTATACAGCCTAGTAGCAAATAGAAAATCATTGAAGGATTTCCACCGGCCAGTGTGAGTTTGGCTTGATTTGTATTTGAAATTATTTCATGTACCAAACTTTGATTTTGAGTTGTATGATACCTTCCCATTTGCAGAACATCAAATTTCCATCTAGTTTTGAAAGCTGAAAAGAAACTCCCAGTACTGCTTACCAGTCAAATAACACATAACTTAATTTCATAACCTTTTGGCTTTGTCTTTAAAATTCACCAACAAACCTTACTGTTTACTCTAAATTCTTCTAGTTCAAATTGCCATTTCTGTGAAATCCAATTCAAATAACATGCCTTAAAAAGATCTGGAGTAATTTCCTTCACTGACACCTCCCTCAGAAATTGTAATTTTAATCATTATCTCCATACTTGCCGCTGGCTCTTTTTAAATGATTCATTCTTTACAAAGATCAGAGACTTCACACATCTTTTAAAGTTACTGGGTTTTAACTTAAATTAACAATTAAAAATATCATATACACTTTCAAAGTTCCTCCACAGAAGGAACCAGGCTAGACTTTTAACTCTACAGTGATATAAAACCAATGCCTTTATACTTTCTTCTCTATTATAAAACCTATGCAAGAAAATGAGGGGTAAGGAGTTTCTGGAGTGGGTCCAGGGCAGGACAACAAAGATAATTAAGGCACTGGAGCACCTCACAAGGAAAGGCAGAGGGAGCTGGGACTGTTTAGCCTCGAGAAGAGGCACTTGAGAGGGGACCTCATCAATGTTTATAAACATCTGAAGGGAGGTTGCCAAGAGGGTGGAGCCAGGCTCTGCTCAGAGGTACCAAGCAACAGGACAAGAGGCAATGAGCAGAAACTAACGCACAAGAAGTTCCACCTGAACATGAGGAAGAACTTCGCTCCTGTGCAGTGACAAAGCACTGGAACAGATTGCCCAGAGAGGCTGTGGAGTCTCCCTCACAGGAGACGTTCAAGAACCATCTGGACACAATCCTGTGCTTTGCTCTCTGGGATGACCCTGCTGGAGCACGAGGGTTGGACCAGATGACCCTCTGTGGTCCCTTCCAACCTGACCAATTGAGAGATATGATATGTTCAAAACTCACGTTTCAGGAGATGGGCACTGAATATAGTGCAAAATTTAGTACCATGGGAAAAGTTTGTCTTGGGGGCTTTGTTTGAAAACATTAGGAAAAGTTTGAGTTATTACACTCAACTGAGTAATTTTTTTCTCATTGATCTCAGTTATGAGTTGAGAATAGCAAGAAGCTTGAAGTGAATCTGATTTTTCCTCATATGGACCTCATCTATCTTCTGTGTAAACTGTGGATATCAAAAATGATTTAAGAAAAATTATTTCCTGTGTTGCTTCTGTCTCAGTGGGAGGGAAGACCAAAAAAATCTATTTTCATTTTTGTTCAAGAAATTAATGAATTTTTTCTGTGACCTCTGGCACCAAAGGTACTCTCAGCGTATCTGATATTTCTAAGACTCACTCCTTCTGCAGTACATTACCTCCAGCTGAAGCTGTTCTTAAATGAATGCCACTTTGGTTAGAATTGTAAAATCATATATTGTTTACAATGGAACACGTTACATTTTTTTTCACAGAAATTTTAGTTGTAATTCTCCCAGCATACAATTTAAAAATAAATACCTAAGGAAAGTTAGGTCCATATATCAAAGTGTAGACTTTGTCAGATTTTCGGAACGAATGCTTTAATTCACTTCTACTTTTGTATCTCATATTAGAGAGCTCCAGAATAAAAAGGTTCCAAACATTCTGTTGAAATATTCTGGAAATATTTCAGATCGCTGTGCTGTGTTGAAAATCCTTTTTTGTTAATACAGCTGTTCCCAGCTTCCACACCTGCTACTTCTTCCATGGGCCCACGGTGGAGCAGAAGGACTCCTCTCCCTGAGCAGCAGCGGAAACAACGTGTGATGAACTGACCATAAACCCCATTCCCCATTTTCCTGCACTGGTGGGGGGGGAGGATGTAGAGCTGGGAGGGAGAAGTGGAGAGGAAGTTGTTTTTAAGGTCTTATTTTACTTCTCATTATCCTGCTCTGATTTTTTTACATATAAATTCAATTAATATCTCTAATTTTGGTCTATTTTGCCTGTGATGGTATTTGCTATCTCTGTCCTTGTCTCAACCCGTGAATACTTCCTTACATTTTCTTCCCCTTTCCAGCTGCACAGCGGAGCGAGAGAGCAACTTTTGTGCCTCTGGCATCCAACACATTTTGTTAAACTAGAGGTAGGAAAATACATCCTGCAATAAGAATTGAGAAACTTCTGATTAATCAAAGAAAAATATTCAAGAACTTGATTATTATGCTTAAAGAGTTGTAATGCCCAGGGAATCTAGTGTTTGACACATAGACTATTAAGAAGTGATACACTGAAGTTAGCAGAACTGTAAATTTTCAGTTAGGCATGCAAAATTCTAGTTCTCACTCTACTGTCCATTGGCTTTAGACATAGCTTCCCTTTTGAGCTAGGATTTTCACATCACAACAGTTAATTTAGGAACAGATGCAAAAAGATGCATTTGTTTGTTCGGTGATTGCTCAAAGACAAATATTAAAATATTGGATATGAGGGAAGGTGCTAACTGGCTAATTGTGATTCTGATTCTGATTTTGGGACATTCAGAACTGTATAAGCAAGTAAATGACTTTGTACTGTATGTTATTGCTTTTATCATCAGTACATCAAAAATACAATAAATTTTCCAGCTGTCTCTATAATATTCCAAGCATGTCTTTACTAGGAGAAAACATTCATGTTTTTTATTTTCTTTGCTTCTACTAGTTCTTAACTACAATCCTTATAATTTTCATTTAAAACCTCATGATCCAGAGCTCAAAAATGAACAACTAAAAGTTAAATTCAGCAATAACTGTGTAAAACAATAAAGCAGGCAAACTTCTGCTATTTAAATTCTTGTCTTTCATACATTCAGTGAATATACTGATGGTGCAATTACTGATGTGGTGAAAACTAAAAACAGAAAAAAGCATACCTAGTTTACCCTATGAATAGCCAATCAGATTCTAATGTAATCAGTCAGAGCTTCAAATCTGCACATGTCCTCCTTTATTTTTGTGGTACACAATGTCAGGCTTTAATTTTGTGTTGCTACTTGCACAGGAAATGAACAGGAGTTTAAGAGGAAATTACTTTCCCCTTCTGTCCCCATCAGTATTGTATAATTCAGTTCATTGTTAAAAACAGCTTGCATATAACAATAACCTTAGAGCTAACTTGTTATGTAAGTGAAGCAATACTACATTGACCCTAACTCTTTCTTCAAACAATAACGTCTGTTATAAATACAGTATGCGAAGAACCTTGTACATCAGATTTTCTGCTACAGAAAGATGGATGATGTCACAGGCTTGTCACAAAGCTGCAAGTAAGCCAGCTCAGGACATCCCCAGTAAACTTCCTAACTCTGTATGACTCGAATTTGGAGATTAAAGTGCCAGAGAACATATTTCTTGTTGTGCCTCAATAGCCCTTTTCACCCAATTTACCCTAAGTAAATTGCATTAGCAGCTGAACATGTATGTTTATGTTACTCCATTTTCACGTGTCCTTTACCATAGGCTAAGGAGCACATCACTGCTACCATTTTGACTTCACCTCCTCATGACCTCCTAATTGAGGTTATCAGTCCTCTAACCTCCACTCCTAACTCATTTTGGTTGATATGAACTGAGTTAGGGATCTTTCATTCAGCAAGTCTCTGCCAAGAAAGAGGTTCTAAGAGATCAGTTTACCTTTGTTGGTTAAGCCTGGAGTAATAACCAACTGTAGGAAAATATGTGCAGAGAACTTTAATTGGCAGAGGGAGAAAAAATTAAAGATATTTCACTTGGTATGTTGACCTTTTTATCTGGAAAATACAGCCATAAAGTCAGGTAGACAGACTGCCTTTGTAAAGGGAGGTCATAGAGTTTAATTCAGTAATTTCTACATCAAGACAATAAGACAATAATGACTATGAGATTTACCACAGTTCCTGTTACTGTCAGAAGCAGAGGATTATTTTTGAAAGATTATGTGCACAGATCACAAAACCCATGTTTAAGTAAGGTCTGCATTTTAATTAAAACTAATATTCTGAGCTATATATGTCACATAATCTTTTACAGATGATACTGTTCCCCATCTTTATCAAGTAACTATTTCTATTTATTAGAATATTTATCTCCAGTCTAGTAATTTCATAACTGCTTCATATTCTTGGATGGAAGAGGGCAGGGTTTTCCAGGAATAATGAGACAAATTTCTCAGTCCTCCACAAGATAAGTATCTTGCTCTTTAGTAGTTATGAAATTTAGCATGAAATCACAACTTTCTGAGTTTCAGCGTTTGCCATCCTAATCTATGTAGGCCAATGGTGCCTTGAGAGTTATGCATCTGGTCTCTGGAAAAGAGCAGTGCCAGCATTGCAAACACCTAAAGATGGCTCACTCTTATAGCTGAACTACAGACAATTGCTATCTCACTATATAAGTCAGGGAAATAATCCTGATTTACTATGTTATTGAGAAAGCAGTGCCAGCGGAAATTCTTTTTAAGGATATATTTATTATAAAAGTATATTTCTATTTCTATGGAGAATTAATTTCTTTACTTTTAGGACTCACAGAAACAGTTTTGCTGTAACTGGTAAGAAGCACCGCATGATCAGAGGAAAGTGTGGAAAAGGCAAGAGAGATCAATTACATAATAATTACACAGAAACTGTAAAATGTCACAGTCTGCAAAGGTTTCCCCCTTTTCCAGAGGAATCAGTTTTCACAATCCCCCCGGCTGTATTGACTAAATCTCCATTGATGACAATGTTAACTGAGACAAGTAACTTGTACGTAAATCACATTCCAGACACCTCATAACGGGCAAGATGAAATCCATCCAGACCAAACATTCTCACTCCCTCTTGAGCAGTACTTGTATAAAAGGTTCTTTCCATCTACTTCAGAAACTAAACACCCAGATGATCCATTTGCCATAATTTCTTATGCTTTCTCTGCTGTTCTTCAATACCTAGTCTTCTTCCCACCTCTACCTGTACTGCTTACAGATGACCAACCTAATGTGGTGGGAAGTTCCTGTGAAAGTCAACAATGTCCTGCACAAAGGAGGGGTAACTGCCTGCAGGGGTGTGAAACAGCCGGGCAGTTCCCAGTCCACACTGATATGTAGGACTCTTCCTTCCTGAGTGCAGGGCTTCACATTTGTTTCTGTCAAAATTTCTTGATTTCCAGTGACTCATTCCTTCAGTGTTTTGGAATCCCTCTGAATGGAAATCCTCCCTTCCACTAAGAACCACTCTGCACTATGGTGTTGTCCTTTGATTGATGATGATGATCTGAAGTGGAATATCAAGTGTAACTATATACCAGTTAGATTTCAGAGTGTTTTCCATTAGCCTATTAAGCCTAATGGGTAAAGGATTTCTTATCCACCTTGTAATCCACTCAGCCTTTTCTTGTCTCACCACTTTGATTGCCATAGTGCTGTTGGAGATCCTTTACAAAAATGTTGCTAGAGTCAAAGCAAACATATGCAGTCATCCACAGAGCCAGTCAGCTCCCATATCCTTCTTGGTTTGGGGAGTAGCTTCTAGGAGATCTTGCTCCATAATCTTTCTAGAGACTGATGCAAGCCTGAACAACAGCAGTTCCCTGCAACCTTCTTGACTTCTAAAATGGGAATAGCATAAGCTAATAAACAAATTTTTAATTTAGTTCTCTACTCTGTTGCAAGACATTTCTGAACCTAATTGCCTGTCAGATGTGAATAATAATTTCCTATACAATTTTCTGGTTTGGTTTGTTTTCTGGAGTGGATATGTTTCTTTAAAATCTAAAATATCCCATGGAAATAAGAGAATTTAAATTAATTGTTCCAGATATACAAAAAAACAAGTAAAATATTTTGTTTTGAATGAAGTCAACATTAAGGAATGTGTGCTGCATTTAATCACAAAACTAAAGTTTCTGAAACTATATTCCTGTTTTTTTGTTGTAACTGCAAACTACTTTAGGATTGTTCTGAACTGAAAAATTTAAGAAGTGGGTGTACAATGCAGACTAAAGCTCGGAGAAGTATGGAATTCCCTCTCAATATGAAACAAATAATGGATTCTAATTTCATTTGATAAAAATTTTTACAGATAATATTTGAGGTTTTTTTCCCCAGGGTGGAAGGAAAATGATAATTTGGATCATAATTTTTTTATTCACATTATTAAAGTGGAAATTTTTCAACTAACAGAAAGAAAAGAATTCTTTTTCTTCATTGTTTTTAATGGTTATAACATATTTTCCTCGTTCATTGTCCTGTACTCTGGAAACTGGAGTTTACATGTAAGGTGCCCCTTCTTTCTGTGTAAGCAAAAATAAATCAGGTAGAGCTTGGGCAGAAGAGAATATGCACTGCATTTAGAGATACAGAAATGTACAGCCTAAAATGCCTGCCATCATAATAAGGATGGTGAGCTTATAAAAAAACACATGTAGTGGTTCATGAAGCATTTTTATTAATGCTTCTTTCAGGACACCTGAAAAGACAAAATAATCTGACACTGATGGAAAGATCTGAAATCTAAAAATTATCTTTATTCTTCCAATGGCATTTTTTTCAATCAAAAAAAAATCAGATTTTAAGGTGTATCTCTGTGAAAAAGAATCTTTCACAGAAAAAGTCAGTGGAGCAAGGTAACTCAGTCTTATATTTTATCAGGCTATATGGAAAACAAAATCAAACTAAGCCAAAACCACTCTGATCTTGCAGAGATAATTGCCTTTTGCAGTTTTGGATTAGCAGTCATTCTGTGACTGAAGTTCCTTGAATATTGAAGAAGTATACATGCCTGATGCGTAAGTGCAAGAGATACTGGCTGCCTAGGTAAGGAAAAGGCTTCTGTCCTCCCTAGCAGTTTAGCCTGACTTTGATACAGAAGTGAAAGTAAAAAGTAGTTAAGCAAAATTTCATCTTCCATTGCCCACAAAAAAGATGTATTAAGTTTCCTTCATTGATGCTGGTGATTTTCAGAACCTATTAGATTCATAGCTAACAACTCTAAGAAATTACAGGAGCGTCTATGGGTATAGAAGAGGGAGGGAGAGTACTAAAAGTCTGTTTCAGTAAACTTACAGCTTTAGCCTTTTAGTACAGTTTGAACAAAGAAAAGAACTTTTCTGAAGTGCAATGCTAAAAGATATTGGGAACTTATAGAAAGGAAAAGGTATTGGGACATTACATGAACACAATGTGTGTCTCATCTGTCTAGAGAGTGATGTTAGGTCTCGTGTTCCATGACAGGTGACTCTTGATGCACGGTGGCAGGCGTGTAACTGCACAGCACATGCCTTGCTTCCATTTGTGCTGGGTGTATTTACCACTTTTCTGAAAATAAGCCTAACTGCATCTCAAGCAATGCATCTCATTGTAGCCTTATAAATACGGTGCCAAGCTCTAAATAACAGCAAAAAGCCTTGTGTCACTCTTGGTGCTGAAGGAGTGAGTTGTGCAAGGCATGAGCATGTGCATGAATAAAGTATATAGCATAGAGTAAAGCTGAAGAGACTATGACAAAGTTTGTGTTCCAGGGGAGAAACAGCAGCTTTCTTGAACCTGATTGAAAAAACTCTCACCTATCTCACAAGACTTCATCAATCATTAATATTTCTTGAGACTTTTGGAGATATTCTAGAAAAAGTTTCATTTTCTCCTTAACCAAATAACATAAAATAGAAGAATAATTATGGACATTATCATATTTTAAAAGTCAGCTCAATATTTTTCATGAAAATGATGAATTATCCACTGTGCTCACATTCATGGACTACTCAGTAACAAATTAAAGTTGATTTTGCATATGGGGCCATACACAAGAAAGCTGGTAAAAAGAAATGTAGTGATCAGCCTTATAAGTAGTTGACAAGTTTATACCTGCTATGTAACATTAGGACTCAGTCACTTACAACAAGTCTTTCAATTAGCTTTGTTCTTCACAATTTTACAATATTTTATGTTCCTACCAATAAAAAAAACCAATTTAAATATAAATGTATATGAAATTATTTTATTTGGGGATATTCATTGACCCACATAAAGTTTGACAGACTATCTTATGGCTGTTTATCAAAATAGAATGGTTTTTTTTTTCCTGTGGCCACCACTTTACATTCCATCACTCACAGCTTTCATTTTAAACAACTGAACAAACAAACCTTCCCCAGACCTCTGTTGAAAAAAATTCTATTAGGAAAAGCCAGGTGATTTTAACTACTGTCAGCATGAGTATCCAGTGGATCTGCAATAGAAGATCTGAAATTCATGAACAGTCATACATCTACAAAGAGGAATTAAAAATGTCAGTGAAGTATAAACAAAATATGAGAGGCTTTCAGGGCAGAAGTGAGGACTTTTAGCCTAGAAAAGAGGCCATGATATTTTTATTTTTATTTATTGTCCAATTATTTGGTTTCCAATGGAGATTTTATTGCTGTAATGGTTTCTTCTCAGGCAGGTTAGACAAGCCTGTTGGTGTTACGGATGCAAAGGTCATGAAGCACTGAGTAAATTGTTCTAGAGCATAGTGGTTAATTTTTCCTTATTAATAAGTTGGTGGTGAACATAAGCAAAGTGACAGTGTATTTATTTAGCAGCTTGAGACAATGAGCAACAGTGGTACAGATGGGAATTCTGAAAAAAATTCAAAAGAAGTAATATGAGATGTTTGCTTCTTTGTTACAGCCTTCTATGCAGTTTTGTGATGATTAGCAATAAAACGGTCTTTATAGCTGATTAAAGATCTGTTATTCCATCAGTTTTGGGCTGTGTTGTACAAGAAAGTTGTTGCAAGGCTGGGAGAGGCTCTCCAGGATAAGAAGAGGTCTGAAGCATTACATATTGAGAGAAAACAAGAACTGGATTTGTTCAGGTTTAAGAAGAGAAGACTAAAGGAGAGCTTCGAACGTCTTCAACAATCTGATGGGTCATAAAAAAGAAGATACAGAGGAAAGCTTGGCAGGCGGTTTAAGCTTGTCCACAGAGGTTGTGAAAACTCCATCCTTGGAGACATTCCAAACTCAACTACACAAAGCCTTCAGTAAGCTGATCGAACTAGAGTCAGATCTGATTTAGAAATCAGCCTTATTTTGAGCAGGCATTTGAACCATATTATCAACAACGTTTCTCCCAATTTTAGTTGGTATAAAATTAGTTTTTCCATGCTTTAAGCTGCAATATACATTTTCTTATGAAAAATATACATGCTTTTAGTCATAGGAAAGATATTTCAGATAGAAAAAATGCATGTGGACATTGTAGAATGTTTTAGGTGAAAATGAGTCCTGGATAACCAGTCTTCAGCAAATGGTGATAGTTCTGATTCCATGAAGAAAGAAACTACATACCAAGAGCAAACAATAAAAGCAGTAACTGAAGTTTTTGTAAGAAATCAAAATTAAGACTATAATGCTGTGTTCTACCCAACTGGAGACAGGCAAAGGCAAATGGACTCTGAGTATCCGGGGGAAAAAAACCAAAAAACAAACACAACAAAAAACCCAAAAAAAACCCGAAAAAGGAGAAGTGTAACTCTAAGTCATAGAAAGTAAGGACGCTGTAAATCCTGACAGTGATCAGAAAAGGATATCTAACAGTGCTGAAAATGCAGCATATAGGAAATACCTGTACATTCATGTCCTGTAACTATTGTTACCAAAAAGAAAAACAATAAAGCTGTGTTAAGCTGGTCCTCCAAGTACATAACACTGCATCATACGAACAGGTCAGATGCTGTTTGCATCTTCTGGTGATACAAGTTAGTACATATATTAGTATGCCGGGGCGCTGGCCGGGCCAGGAGAGCTGCAGCTTGTCCAGAGGTGCCCAACACGAGAGGAGGACACTCTGTGGCACTGTGTGCCTCGCTAGCAGCTCCCTCGCCCGTGCGGTGGAAGGCACGGAGCCACGCGCGCCCGGGGCTTATGGATTGCCCAAGGGTAGCCAGAGATCAATGAGCGAGGCGGCTCCTTTGGTCGGTATTCCAAGGGATAATTGTAGAAACTCCCTCGAAGGGGTCACGAAGAAGNAGAAGGGCGAGCTTCTGCCCAGAGTGCACTTAAAAGGGGTACAGAACAGGAGGTGGGGATGACATAGCAGTGACCTATAGGAAGAAGGGAAGGGCGGGGCAGATTTGGCTACTTTTCCTTAGGAGATACAAGGGGTGTCTGTCCGCTGTCAATCAGACAGACCGAGCCTACATCAGGTCACAGGAATTCAATGGCAGAAGCCATCCTCACAGAGGGGCATTTACCCTTTGGAGCCAGCCCACCAAACCTCTTTATCAGGGCTGTGTGGCCCCCTGGGCATTACTGTGGTTGGTTCAGTCACCACAACAAGTACAGGCTCAGTTATGCAGTATGAAGTACCATGACAGACAGTGTGCCTTAATATGGAAGTATCTATATGAATAACCCACCTTGAATTCCCCTTTAACAGTATTTCAATATCCTGTGCTAACTTCAGAGAGCATAGTTTTCATGGTTTTTTAACAAAAATTTGAGTGTTCATCAGTTATTTAAATCTCTTAAATACTTAAATCTCTACATCTATCTATACTTGTTATGGGTTCGATCTTACATTTTTGTTATTTTTATGCCATATTAGGATTCTGTGGGGAAGACACTGACTTCTTTGCCCAAGATAAATTTTATCTCCTGTGTTAATAGAAATTATTTTAATATGAAATGTTTTGTATGTCTGCTTCTGAGAAACTTTTGTTTTGATTCAGAAGTTTCCATGCAAACAAAATTATACTTGATTTTTTGTTGTTCAGGTTGCAGTTATGATCATCAACCACCCCACATGTTGTAGTTATCATCATGATAATTCAACCACCCCAGATATTTGTGTCCTAGATGAAGTCCCTGGGCAGGGAATAGAATTGCAATCTGCTTTCTCAAGGTTATACTGATTGCATATATATAGTTTATGCAAAAAAAAACCAAACCAATGTGAAACAGTTTGCATTATTTTGCTATGAATGGCAAAGTCATTTTGACAAAGTATATTGTAATTTATATCACTTACAGAAAGCTGCTCTACTTCCCAAAAGGTGACTGGTGATGAGAGAGGAAAAGGCCTCTGGATGAGGCTTTTACAACTTTTTTTTTTCTTTACTTAGACATTATAATTCATTTTCATAAAGACAACCTGAGTAAACTGACACTTAAGCAGAACTCGAACTGATGCAGTACTGAAATAAAATTCTATGCAGAATGAAAAGGTTGCCTCTAGGGAGACAGGCACATTAAAAGCCTTATTGTAATTTTTATTTATGAGGCAGTTATAAAAGTATTACTCCATTTTTACAACTTTTTAGTATAAAAGTTGACTAAGGTGATGCGTATGAATGTACCTCAAATGGTGAATTCTAGCTCACTTTTTTTTAGCTTACTTTTTGAACCTGCTATTTCAATATTGGCACAAAGGAAGTTTAGGTTGAATTTCATCCAAATAAATCTTAAATGTAGTTTAAAATACTTCGCATCGTTTACTCCTCCTTGGTCCTACATGCCAATTCATATACTGAAAAAAATGATCAAAACCTAGTAATGTTTACAAAATAATCACCTCACAAATGCCAAAGCGACAGTGAGCAATAGAGAGAAATAATAGGATCACCACTTTATAAAATAAAATTAACATTGTGCAATTAGTAAACTGTATGTTTGGATTCACATGCCCACACAGCCCTCCCATGTGTGCACTTTATTAAAAATAAAATTTCATTAAATGTGAACGTATCTTTATGAAGATGTTGAGCTGCTAATTGAATCTGAAGCACAAAAAATGCTTAGTATTCCATTCAAATTGTGGTTTTCATATATATATTCACTAATCCAAAGTCACTGAAAAAGATCCATCCAGACAGGTTCTGGTTCCCCAACAGAAAGCATTCAAGCCATAAGCTAAAGACTCAGCAATTCCAAAGAGGAAATCTTTCACTGATTCCAAAGGAAACATAATTTCTGATTCAAATACCTGAATTTATAATTAAACAGTACATTTTATCTTACACTGTATTACTTGTGCTAGCAGGCCAGGGGGCAGAAACCATTATGGATTTTTTTTTTCATATGAGGGTAGCTATCAAGCAATGAGAAAATTAGTATACAGGAAAAGAAAAATGAAAATAAACAAACAAATGCAAGCAGCACATCACTATATAGACTGCTATTACCCACAGCTTCAGAGGCATCAGAAATCTTGTAGAATTTTGTCTTTGTTCACCCCTTGATGCCAAACTTCTGAGGAGGTTTAGAAAAAACACATGGTGTTTAGAAGCATTATGACATCTACAAAGTCTAAATTATGGAAGAAAAATTTTAAAAATCTAAACCACACTTGCGCTTTGTTTTCAGGAAGTCATATACTTTCCATGAAACTTTCAGAAAATTTAAATCAAGAACATATCATCACAATTATAATTATTACTAGTCTCGTTCCACACTAGTAAATGTATTTGTATGTACATATCTACAATACATACTAAACCAAATAACATCTGTGAAACTGCTCAGTAAATACAACAGAAATTAGAACAAAGCATGTCCACTTGCTTTTAACAATAACAATATGCAAAACCTGACTTGGGGATGACTGTTAAATCTTAAATTCTCTGAAAAGACATTTTTCTGCCTATTTCAATATCCAATGCTACCTATCAAGAAAAAAGTGTTCTTCATATTGTAATTTCTGTTTGGCAGAGGTTTGTAATAGGTCTTCATTTAAGGTGTGGAATAGTCATATATTGCTGACTGAATAATCTTAACATTGATAGTTTCTAATGCAACTCTTTTCTCATGGAACACTTAAAGTTCTCACAGGCAACGTGATGATCACAAATCAGTTCTTTTTGCCCTTAGAGGGAAAATCTGTATTCTCATCTACTTGAAATGTGAAATTGGTTCTTATCATGGCAAAATGAAGCATAAAAGAATCAAGCATAAGGCACATATTGAATATTATTTAAAGATAAAATAAAAATAGGAGTACATACACATTCTAAGACGTAATATGCTTGAAAGCTACTGTTATGTTTTCACTTTTTTATAAATATCATGGAAGATTATGTGCATTACAATATCTGTTTTTCCTCAGAATGTACAAACTTTCTAAACTGAATGCCTAGATTAACTATTCTTCTTGATCTTTTAAATCTGTGGTTCTACTATGCAGCCTAAATGACCTGTCTCAGTGCACTCCCTAGTGACTGAAATTTCAGTGTTGAAATTTGCGGGCCGGTGGAGCAGTGATGTCACTTACCAATTATTCATTGTGTACATTGTGCAAAGAGAAAAGTCATGGCAATCCTGCCCATCTCTCAGCTACTGCAAAGCCCACTTACACATTATGTAAAATTGTCCAGATTGAAAAGATGCAGTTTTCTCGAAAGGGAGTATTGATGAATTAGCCAAAAAAATCTGTGATTTTGCAGCTGCCCACTCAGTTGTAAAGGATTTGTAGCATGGCGCAGAATTAAATTCCTTGCAGTTGTAGCAGCTCTTTGAGCTTATGCCAAATATTTTGAGGCATCATTTTGTAATAATGTCTGATCATATAATATCCTCCTTTTGGCTTAAAAAATCATCTTATATATATGCAAAATTGATCTATACTAAATTACATTGAAGACTAAAAATAATTACAGTTAAAATATCTCTGGGATAATTTTAAAATAGAATTGAGAATTTAAATTGTTCAATCTTACTATGCGGTGTTCCACGGAGGGGCTGGTTTGAGAACAGGCTGTGTTACTGAATTCTACTTCTTCAACTCAGAGAAATTAGAAGAAAAACAAAATTATCCTAACAAGAAACAGATCTGAAATAGAAATCCATAAAATCTGCAAAATCTTGATAAGTAGAAAACTCTCAGAGGGTAATTTCAAAGTTTCTGATGTTAGCAGAAGGTAATGCATGGCTTGTATGGTTTTCTATGTTGTTCTTCACTCAGCAATTTACTCTTCACTTGTTAACTCATACTCTTAAGCATATCTAACCACAGTTTCAATAAACTTCACTTTTTTAGGTATCTTTTTCTTACATCTCCAGCTGGCATTTAGCAGATGCAGTAGGTTAATTTGTGGAAGAAAAGTCTTCAGGGACTATTAAACCTGGAAGCCATACCTACAGAGGTAAAGGTAGTCTGTTCAGGAAATGAGCTGTGGTCCTTCCAAGGAGTAATGCAGAGTAACACACAGTCACACAGCTCAGGATCAGGCATCACTCGAGTGGACCGATAAACCCATATGGAACGGGCTTACCCAAGCATGCAGTCAGTATTCAATAGGCTACAAGAAAGCTATTAATTTCGAGACAATTTTTTCCTAACCTCTCTGAGCCATTGGGGCTCAAGTATCAGAAATGATAAAGCAGTGTTGAGAATACAGGCTGAGGATGGGGCATGAAAAAAATAGGGTTGTGGAAGAGCACAGCATGCACTGGGACAGTACCATTACGTACTAGAGGAGGGAGAAAATGGTGCAGTTTTGTCTATAAGGACTCTCTGGGATAGTTTTCTGAGTGAACTATCTCCAGAATATCAACCTATATCTGTCTGAAAGAAAACCAGTCAATCAAAAACCCTGGGAGTGAGAAGTTTTAAGGTCTAGGGCCTAGGTATGATTACTGGTGCTACATCATTTTCCAGGAGAGACATCAACTGTCATTTTTTAATCTGGAAATCTCAAAGCTATTAATTTTCAGAGATTGGGAGAGCATGCTGGGGAAATTATTGCTTTATCTTTACCTACTTCTTACAGTATTCGCCTTGTGAGAGACAGGACACTGTGCTACAGCACCACTTCTCTGTTCGAATTTCACTGTCTTACAGACTTTTAGCAGCACTGCAGCACAGATCTCAGTACCTGAGACAAAGACGGAACAGAGCATGTAAGGCTTCATAAAATTTAGGTGATAACCAAGAAGATCTTAAATGATGCTGCCTCCCAGCCCCCTTCACTTCTAGAGGAAAACCTGAATTATTATATTCAACAGAGAATGTAGCTGATGCTCAAGAATATACAAAAGACTAAAATAATTTTAACAAGCATTGTTTGACATAAAATACACAATACACTCTCACATACTACCTCTTTTTTTATTCATAACAGAAATGACTTCAAGCTATTGAAGTAAATCAAATCATTAGAGAGAATTTTGAAAAAAGCAGGACAGTGAGCAAAAAGAGACCAGTAGAGTGAGTTGCACAGCTATTCTTTATCCCAAAACACCTTCACTGTTTAGATATCACCTGCATCATACTGCACACACTTGAAACTAATGATGTCATAAATCCTTCTTTTCTTCATGGCTATGAAAGGCTTTAGCTAGATGTCTTACATTTGTTCATACACTGATTAATAGTTGTTTGCAAGGGGCAATTCATGACTACTGTGATTTTTTTTTTAACTTTTTGTCTATGTATAATTCAATCTCTTGGAGTTCTTTTTATTGCACAATAGGTAGTGTACTTTGAGCTCAGTTGTACCTGCACAAGTATTTGTTTGACAGAGAACAAAGGTGTATTTTTGCTCCCACTCCTCCTTTGAACTTTTGTAAATTTAATTTGATTTCTTTTTCAGCTATGGTTTTCTTACTCTTTGAATCTCATTTTTCTTGGGGCTAGAGACTGTTTTAATTTTAGTGGTTTCTTATGTAGGAGGCAGTTGTTTTCTACATATAGTTTAGCCAAGTTGAAAGAGGAATAACTTTAAAAATTCTTTCCTAGCAACAGAGTTCCTTTCATAAGTTCTAACAGATACAATGCTAAATGGTATTAAAGATCTCAGTCTGAATTTAAGGCTTCTTTTTAGAATTAACAGGATATTTGAACCGGGACAGCAAGAATATCTAATTTTTGTGTTTCTGAAAATATTTTTTGGTTTCTACTGTCCTATCTGCACACTTCTGAGAGATTTTTTCTTTTCAGTACAAAGTGGCATAGGTGAATCTGATTTTAAATATAGACATTTACCTGAATAAAACATGGGATGAATTTTAAAAATTAGCTAAAAACTGTGGTCTGGATTTTATTTTGTTGGAGGGTAGAGATGAATAGCTTGTGTCCTATTTTGTGATACTGCACAGAGAAAGGCAGATCCCATCTAGTGAACAACTCTATTGCAAAGCTGTAGTTGAGGAAATGAAGAAAAACCTGTATTCAGTCCCAGATCAAAGTCCAGAAATGTGAAGGATGCTTTTAGCATAATAATTAGGGAAAAAAACGCACAATAACATTAACTTTGCCCATTAACGTTGCAGTGGAAAAACATTATGTCAGTGACAAACTCTTGCAAATGCTTACAGACAGGCTGCACCCTGGAAAACTGGAAACTCCAGATTGCAGGGGTTTCCACCAATCAAAAGGAATTATGTGAGTACAGAGCTGTGTAGATAAAGCCAGAAGCTCACACAGCAAGATTTCTTTTTATTGGGAAGCACAGTGAATTCACACCAAAGGAACATATTCATACCTACATTTACCATACAATTTTTAATGTAGTGATGACTAATTATCTTTTATAAATTATATTCATAGTCAATTATAGCATAAATGGAAGCGTACACCAGGAAACGTTCAGGATCAGAGTCTGAATCCTTCCATTAAGTGACAACTACTCCCAAGATTAAGTAATTTTTAATAGGTAAAAAATCAATTGAACTCTTAATAAACACAACACATTTATATGTAAAATCAATTTCATTTATGCATTTATATATGTTATATATACAAAGACATATTATATACACACATATATAAATGAAATGTGTATGCATATAAATATAGAACTGTAATCAATTTTTTTTCAAATATGTATCAAACTTTGGTTATATGCTTAGAATATACAGATTTGGGTATTATAATATTATGAAATGCAATTCAAAGCAGAGTTCCACATGTGAATAAGCCAACAGATGGCAAGAATCCTCTAAGGCAGTCTGTATGCCAGAGTATAAATACTGCTGCAGTAAAACTAATCACAAGAGGAAACTAAAGCCTGCAGATGATGTATCGTTAAGGAAAATACAGTTAGAGTTCTGGACTCAGCTTGGCTGAATCAGTAATCTCACCCTGACACAAGTTATTGTCAAGTTTTCTGAAGTGGAGAAAAAAAATCCTGAACTTTAATGACTAAGGGTGTGGTGTGGAGACACATATTTGTGGTTACTAGGTACAATAGTTATTGAAGCCCTGAACATCTTTGAAAAATATTCTGTGAAAGCACTGGATTAGAAACTGTGCAAATAAAAGCATAGATGGTGACTGCAAGACTTATCCCAAAGCAAGGGTAGAGCTGCCTCCCAGCACCAATAAAAGATTTACTTGGTTTGCACTCTCTTGTGCTTCTTGGCTTTCAGCCTGAAATGGGATTCTTAACCAGACTTTCTAGTTGATAGTGTAAGTCACAAATACATGACATAGTCTTCCAGGAGGATATTTTTGGTCATATCTTACTATTTTCTGCTCACTACACTCTGATAACGGACAACTCAGAAGTCGAATTATGAGTTAAATACTTGACCTAAAGTAATTGAAGCAGAGATTGAAATCTTAAGTGTCTCATTTAAGATGAGCTAGATAGCTACCCTTGGAGATGCTCAATACATGGCCTGCAGGGTGCAGTGAAATTCTCTAAAAATTCAGGTGAAAATTGGTAAGCATTGTGTAAATAAAAATTTCTGATTGCATAAATATGAGCTTATTAAACAATGAAGACCAAGTTAGGCCACTTATAGAGCATGATTCCCTGCTCTGTATTACTGATCCAGCAGACCTGTCTGCATGAAGGGCTGATAAATCTGACTGAATGAGCATAGGTTCTTTGAGTATAGTTTTAAGCAAAATTTCTCTATATCATCTCAAAGGTGGGATATGTGGCTCTTGTGTTTTGCTCTACTAACAGGAAGTTTTAAACCCTAAATATATTTTGACCATAACTAGAGGTATAGTGCATGTTGAATAACGGGTTACAGTTGTCTCTGACTTTGATTTTGAAAAAATAGAAAAACAGAAAAAAAGAAATTTAGTAGTACCTAACTGAAATCAGACTATTAGTCTCTGCTCAGCTTCAAGTAAATCAATAAGCTTTTCCAATTAAGCCAAATTGTGGAAACACTTTTCTATGAAGAGATATACTGCTAAAGATGTGACTCCTTAATAAGATGTGTGTAGAAGTCTAGAAGAATTTTTGTGTTACCTTACATTGAATAATCAGGTGTTTTTAACTGTAATGGCACTTCAAGTGTTTGTTCTGTTTTGCTTTTCTTTCAACATACACTTAATACACTGTTACTACTGCTGATGGCAGTTTTGTGGAAGAAATGCTTATGTATAATACAAACATTTCAAAAGAACTGAGATAAATAAATAAGTCTTTCTTGGAAATATAACTATAAACCCCTAGGCAAGGCATATTAAAAATATACTCCCAATGGATGGAACATGCTAAAATATTCACTCTCTGCCTGAACAATTTTAGGCAATCCCTCTGAAAATTTGATTGCTGGCTGATTTGATAGCAAATACAATCTGCCACACTTTTGTGTGAGTTATGCACAGCTGTGTATATAAGCCTCCATAACATAACCCATATACTAATTCTGTTCATTGGAGAAGGCTGTAGTAGCACAGGAGAGAAAGTAAGGCAACAGTTAAGGTTTTCGGTTTTCTTGGTGCTCTCCCCTTGCTTTTCTTGTAAATCTGAAGTAAAATGTTTCAGTGACTAAAATCTGGTGCACTGCAAGGAGCCACTGCTTTGTCACTCTTCAGTCCCTCTAGTACTCCAGTGACATGACTGCAGGTTTCCCAGCAATGAGGCTCTCTTCCTTCTATCTCTCAGTGTTCCTCCTTTTTTCAATTTTCAGTGCTAAAGATGCACCAAAATGTTGTTACTATGGTTACCTGAAGATAATTTTTGGAAAACACAGTTGTTTTTACTTCCTCGCCTTTGTAAGAATATCAGCCTAAAGTTTGTCCCTCCCTTCTCGAGGAGGAGTACAGTGCAGAAGAAAAGTACCAGCACTTGCTTAGAACTTCATACTGTTATCCTACTTGTACAGATTACTTCAAAACAACCTTCTGTAGCATTCCATCAGGCTAGGTGAAAACACATCCTTGCTTTCCAAATTTAAAGTATCTGTACACAGCTCTCTGATTAGCTATTATCTGTTTCTCTCCAGCCAGCCACATGACAGCTCCTCATTGCCTATTCAAAGGAAAAACAGGCCTTTTCCAAGAAAAAAAAAATTAGAAATATTTTAATTAATCTACAGAAATGTATTACTAAGTATTTCCTTTTTCATATAGATTTGATGCATTCAAAAATAAATTCAGGAAAAAGAGAAGACAGGAGAAAGAAAGAAAGGGAGCTATAAGGGGAAGAGTAAATGCTTCTCTGAAACAACATTACTGCTCTGACAGAAAAAAAGGGCAGAGACCTAAATGCAAAGACCTTTGGAGAGAGATTTGAAGAGCTGTCTTGTAGCAAAATCAATTGAAACATAGGAGAGAGGCACCTTTGAAAGGGAATAAAGCATTCAAGTCCAGAGCAAAGTAGGCAGAAGAAATTGATTTGATGAAGGATGCTTTCCTGGTTCACATTCACCACTACAAGACGTTAATAATGAAACCAAATCAAAACACACACAAATTCAAACCAAAACAACCTAACCAAAAAACCCCCAGTAACTATCTTATTACTACATGAGGTAGTAATGTTTTCCAACAGGCTTCTTTTTACAATGTGTCTTGTGGGAATAGAAAAGTACACTTTCAATGTGATTATTCTTAAAATCTATTTACAGCCATCAAAGCACAAGAATGTCTAACATCTTTTTGTTCCAGTTCAGTAAAACAGAGGGAATCCAGAGGGGCGTCATGAAGACGATCAGAGGCTGGAGTGGAGAGGCTGAGGGAGTTGTGATTGTTCAGCCTGGAGAAGAGAAGGCTCAGGGGAGACCTGAGAGCAGCCTTTCAGTATATAAAAGAAGGGTAAGTACAAGAAGGGTGCAGAGGAATTTTTTGCAGGGATATGTAGTGACAGAATGAGGTGGAATGGGTTCAAACTGAATGAGAGTACATTTAGATAAAATATTAGGCAGAAATTCTTTACTGTGAGGGTGGTGACACATTGGAAAAAGGTTGCCCAGAGAAGATGTGGTTGGCCCATTCCTGGAACTGTTCAAGGCCAGGTTGGATGGGACTTTGAGCAAATTGATCTAGTGGAAGTTGTCCCTGTCCATATCAGGAATTTGGAACCAGATGATCTTCAAGGTCCCCTCCAACCCAAACCATTCTGTGATTTTATGATTCTGGACATTGGTCATACATTTACTTCTGTCAATGTAAATGTTCCCATTGCCTTTAGCATTGTAAGGCCAAAAATTAGGTTTGTCTAAGAAGAGGAGACAAAAAACCTTACATTGAATTAAAATAAGGTAGCAGAAGAAATATAATAGCTTAGGTAAATATTAAATATCGACTAAAACATAATGGTTAGATATTTAATAGAGAATATTATTTTAAAAATTATTAACTATAATTGAATTCAGTAATAAACATAATACCAGATATAACTGTCATTATTGTAAGCATTTTTTAATGAAAGCACACAAACCTATACATAGCCTCACACGCAGATAAATATTTAAATAAAAAAGAAAGAAGCTTGAAACAGCCTCTTTAGGCACCCCAAAAATGACCTAAAATATATAGCAGAAAGTGTAGTATGTTTCACATCAAAACACCCTCAGAAATACAGATCTATTTTCAAAGAAACTCAGGGAGAACTTAAAACTACAAAACAGATTTTACAGTCCTATCCTAATGAAAATTATCTGATGTCAGAGGAAGCATTTCCAAGTAACTAGACACAGTGGAGTGACTGACTTACATTACAGTTTATGAATGCTCATCTGAGTTGTTTATCCTCTGTATTTCCCATGGATTTAGTCAGGATCAGGCAGAGCAAGAATTTTTCTCATATACAAAAAATTACCAAAATGTCTGTGTAGGTAAAATCTCAAACTTCAAATGAAATAGTAGAAATTATTGCAATTATAAAAATCCACTATTATGAATATTTATGAAAAATTTACTTAATTCTCTTTGCCCTCTCAGTGTACAGAATATGGTTTTATCTTCATTGGCCGACTTCCAAATCTGATTATTTGAGAGCTCTGGAAATCCATTTGGTACCTTATGAAAATGTAAGGTTATCATCTGTTCTAGTTTTCCTTATAGTCAGATATATTACAACATTAGTTTCCCAGTTGAAAGGTAGTAAAAATATTTAAGTATACTTACAATTTATTGAAAATAATGTTTAATTATAAATTTTATGCTGCAAATGAATAAAGATCTCTATAGAAAATTAAAATGGCTTAGTGCCAATGTCAAAGTGGGTCTATCCATATTTTATGCAGAGTTTACTTATTTGTGAAAGTTGTAATTTTTATAAATAAATGAGTTGAGGGGTGTTCACTCGAGTGTGTTCTCCCAAAGAAAGAAATTCTGGATATTGCATATTTTTCAGGGCTTGACACATCCTTCGATTTTAAAACTGATTCTTTATGTAAAGGACAAGGGTCAGAGAGACGGGAGCCGCAATATCCAAGTCTCAAGAGTACTCATTAAACTGAGACTGTTTATAATCTTGTCTTCGATGTTCACGTACAAGCATCATTCTATTAGTACCCCTGCAAGTACACTCGTCTCCATAGCACATCCAGGTGCACAAGCTATGTATGTTGCATGCAGGATTACCTGTAGGATTAGTTAGATTAGTAGTAGATTAGATTAGATTAGATTAGATTAGATTAGTAGTCAAAAAGGAAGCAGCCTGAGATTTAGAACTAAAGCCTGAGCTTCCATCACAAGAAAATATCTTTGTGACAGCCTACTACAGTTGTTTTGGCTTTTCTATTGTGTATAATAATTTTACAGGTTTAATATCTTTAATAAGCAGAGTGTCACAGACATAAAAGTTACAGTTGAGATGGATTCTTTGATTTGAGGTTTTTTTGGTGTTTTTTGAAGGCTTGCCAATCCAAATAGTGCTGCATTGTTCATTTCCTGTAGTTTAAACAAAGTCAGGATGAAAGTGGTTTCTTGATTTCTTAATGACATCTCTGTAATGGCCAATCAGTGACCTATAGAGTCCAAATATATGTCAGCAGATAAACTGCAGTACTAGACAGTTGCAAAATATTAAACATTTTAATTGTTTAGAATAATCTTATTTATTTATTTTAGCCTCATTTCCCATACCGCTAATCACACACACTTTCCCCTGCTTGCTCTTACTGGACACATAGGCTGCAGTCTCGCCATCCCCTCCGAGCCATGCGAGTGTCCCTTTGCATCCCATGTGGCAGATGTGGGACACTCCAGCTCCAGGGATACCTGTGCCCACCGCCTCGTCCTCGGGGCTGCAGCCCAGGGTGCCCCAGGGACGGCAGCAGTGCACAGCTTGCACTGAGAGGGAACACCCACCTGCCTTGCCCATCCTCTTCCCCTCTCCAGCTCTCTCCCCTGCGATGGATCTTTATGCTTTTCCTATCTTGATTTTCAAGGTGACCATTTCGTTGTTTCAGAGTTTCTTGGCAAAGTACCGATAACTGCTTAATGCAGCTGATGGCCATCTTTGTCTTGACCTTGACCAGTTTGGGGGCAGATGCCCTTCCAGAGAGCCTGGTGTATTTGATTCATTCACTGTCTACATCCATGTTCTTCTCTGGAAGACTATTTTTCGAGAGGAATTTTGCCAAGGGTAAGGCATGAAAGCAGCCACCAATATGTATACATAAATACATGTGTGTGAGCATGCCTATACACACGCATTTTTGCAGAAGACATTTTCTATTTGTTTATCTGTGCACATAGATACATGTATGATATTCTTGTCTTTCCTCACCATCTTTCTATCCTTCCCTAATATACTTTTTTTTTTGTTTTAACCTTCTAACTAGTAAGTAATTCTCTCTAGCCCTTATTACAGTAATTTTAACTAAACTGTTGGCATTTTCTCTTGTCAGGCTTAGAGCAAAATTGTTCTGATTTAATTACAGCTATAAAATTATCAAAGTTCTGTCTTCTAAAACAGAGAATGATGTTAAGGTGTTAAACTAGGAAAGCAGTGAACATGCAAATTTGTGAAGACACTGGTGCAATGTTGTATGAGGATCAATACAAATAATTTCATTAGACATCAGTGGAAGGGAAGACCTCATAAAGTTTACTGGGGATTCATGATGTGATAAAGATGTCTACAAAAATAATTTCTAACTTATATTTTAGCCTACAACATTTAGTTGCTTCAGAAAGGTGGTATAAACTCATTACTGATACAATCCCTGATACACTGCTGTGGTTCTGAACCATAAAATGTCCCTTTTTTCCTCCATCGTCCTTTGCTTCTCTCAGTATCTCCTCCATTTCCTGGGTTTAATTTCTTCATTGGTAGCATTACCTTATCTGCTTTACCATCCCAGTCTCGCCTACTCTGTCTGTTGTAATATATTAATTAAAAACAAACATAGAAATTGAATACTCCCTCCCTACTGAGAATGATGATTTACATGCACTTTGACAGCCATTAACTCTCATGACTTAAACCTTGTGCTTTGTCCTTCTACCTTCTATTTTCTGGGGGATTTTACACGGTGTGTTCAGTGAGACAGGAAACAGATCTAAGGACAGGTGGAACATTTATACATAAGAGTTTATCAGATTTCTGACAAATAGTGCTGAGAGACACAAATTCATTATCCTCTTTTCCCCACCAACAGAGCATCTGCAAAGCAAGGCATTGTGACTGCATTATATGCACTGGAAAATAAATAGTTTCAGGTCCTGCATTTCTAATTTAAAACTGTGGAAAAAAATACTGTGTGACACTCGATATTAAATTAATCTAGTGCAACACAGATTTTCCAGGCCCAACACAGACTTTTTTGGCTACCTATACTTTGCCTCTGACTTCAAAACACACAGAAAATTCAATACCTCCAGACTATCAGGCAGTCTGTCAATTCTGAGCCACATGTGAAAGTAATCTTGCATGCAGTAAATGTTCTGATATGATGTGATGCATTCTAACATGAAAGTTTTTTCTACTTTAAAATCCAAGTTTTTATTAAAAAGAAGTTATAAGTGATAAGAGAAATGATAAGCAATTAAAGCCAGTTTGTAAAGGATGGTTTTAAAATTAAAATATAAAAATAGAATTTTAAAAATTAATTACATTAAAAACTTAAAAGTATCAACATTTTTCAATATTCTTTAAATTTGTAAACAGAAAAAAAGTAAATGAACATAAATAGCCAAGCACTGATAATCACTACCTGAAATATTTTTTTGTCTTTTTTCTCTCTTCAAGTCTGGGTTACTTGCAGAACCTCACTTTGTTTTCTAAAAAAATATAGCCCAAGACTGCAAGGATTTATTCTCATTTTGAAATTAAGAAATAAAGAGTATTATGCAAAAGAATACTTCTGTAAAATAACTTCCTTATTTAAATTACTTCTTGTTTTAATGAACAGCTAAGAAGTATTTTTAAAGTCTCTATAACGGGATGTTGAAAACACCATACAATAACAACTTTGGATTTATATCATCAGACAAATTGCTTCATTTGGAGAAAAGGTAAAAAATCAGAAAAAATGTGGAGGAGACCTACTGTAATGTAATAACTAAAAGAATGCAAACTACTTTCAAGTTTAATGATTATTTGAATCTTGAAACCTCGACATATTGACCATGTTTTGGCAGTTTTACCAAAAACAATAAAATAAAAATTTAATATTTTCCTTCCAGCAGAGCTGGGAGGAAAGAGGCTTTGCCCTTCCCATGGATCTTTTCCTGATTTCAAGTGTTGCACATTGCACACTGACACTTGAGATCAGCTCTATGTACACACAGGATATTGAGATAAAATTTTCACATTCCATTCCTGAATTAATCATGCAAGAGACTTGAATTTCTTGAATGGAAAGAACCTGAATTTCCTCTTTCCTTCGCTTACTGGAACCCTTTATTTTGGAATAATTACAGAATGCCCAAACTACCAGTTTTATTCTCTTTCTTTTTTTTGCCTGTCTGCTTCCCTGCTTCTTTTTCTGAAATGAGATGTTGTGGTGTGAGTGTTTTATTGTAAATATTAAAACAGGCACTGTAGCAGGTAGAATAGATGATAAGAAATCCTGCCAAAAAAGTGATTAAGGGAAAGAAATGGAGAGGAGACAGATGGAGAAATAGAATGCTGATAGAGGAAGAAAGAGACATTTTATGCTTCAGAACTACAGCAATATATATTAGAGACGACATCAGTAATGAGCTTCCCCAGTTGAAATGTCTCCCACCCTATGTATTTATAGCCATGGTTTCCATTTTAATGGGTTAATATTTTCAGCAAAAAAACTCAACTCCCCTGAAAAATGCCCCAGCTGCATGTTTTCTTACACCTGTTCATAGAGGTGTTTTTTCTGATCCTGGAAGTCTTTGACAAATATGTCAGAAAACAGTTCTGCATTTCCAAACGCCATGATACACAATCTAGAGTAACTAGGTAAGATGCTCGTTCTTTATTTTAAGACAAATATTCAATAAACAATAGTCAGAAGAATATTCTCTGGTATAAATGTATAAATAGTTACAGCTCTAAATCTACATATAAGTACACAAATCTAGGATCTAGGGAAATCACTGTACTTTTTTTCTGAATGTCTTTGAACTTTCACAGAAAGTTCTGCATTATAACAATTAAAGAAAAAAATTATTCACATCCTTTGAATATCTATGATTATTATTCAAGGTTTATTACTGATAAATGTATTATCTTGGGCAAAATGAGAGTTCTCAGAGTTCCTTAAAAATGTAGAGAAAAATAAATCCTCACACAAATGGATGGCATGTTATCCAAAACCTTCCTCTTCAAAATTTTCCACATAACTATTTGGCCATTTTTCAAAATTAATAGTGTTTCTACTCCAAACACCTACAATGGGTTGGAGGGCGTGAAGGTAAAAGAAAGTGAAGCAAAAATATGGTCTTTAAGGACATCCAGCTTTCTAGTGAAAGCAACATGCAATTATTTTCTTTTCAGCAGCAGTGATACTTTTAATTGATACTATATAAAGCAGTTTGTTGTAAATCCTAAGCATGTTACACAGCACCATATTGACCTCTTTTCTGATCTGTCTCAGAACCATATTTTACAAAGATAAAAATAAGTATTTTCAACACACAGAAATGGTTTAGATCAAGTAACAGCATATAAGACATAACTATACAAAACATATGTCTAAACAGATAGGTCTATTCAATTCTTAAGAACAAAAGCCCTCACATGAGAGAGTTCTTTCAACCTAAATGTTTGCTAAAAATAAGGCTTTGGTTTTGTACCTCTATATTATGTTAACATTCCATTATGACTATCATTTTGTCTGCAAAATAATCCATGTCTTCACTGGCTGCTGGATTTTCCCCTAAAGCAGAGACCAAATCTGTACCAAAAAAGGACATGACATGAAAGACGTTTAACTACCCGAAGAACATCAGATTTATAGTGACACACCTGCAGATGGTGCTGTACCACCACATTTCCAGCACAAAAGCTGTTTTAAATTCATTAGCTCCTCTATTCTTTGATCTTTTGTTTTTTATTTATACAGTACATGCAGCTTTTACATAAAATGGTTGGCTGTGTGTGAAGACTAAACTAGATGCAGAATGATACCTAAAGATATAAATTTTTCCCATGCCAAAGATATTTTCTTTCTTTCCATCCTCTTATTATAATGTTAGCAGTTATTCAGTGATGTGATATTTCTTTTTAATAATATATAGCACTTTAGCATTGTTGTTTGTGAGACCAAAAGTCGTAGTTACTCAGAGAGGCTATGTTTAAAATTGGTTTTCCATCTCAAACATGCTACAGTGTACAAAAAATTGTTAGCAAATGTTATCCTACAGAAAATATTACTTAAGGGCTACAGATTATGAATTATTCGCACAAAGACTGTGGGAGCCATAGAAATAAAATACTACTACACAGAGAGAAAAAAATTCAAAGCTGTGTTTACAGCTAGAGCAGAAGACTAAGGGCAATATGTGTCATCAAGTGAATTATTTCATACTTCTATAAAATTTAATGTGATTTCCATTGGAACTACTTGTATTGTTTTGCTATTCCATAGCTTTCTATTTTTTAATCATGAATGAAAGTATCACTACTACTACTACTACTACTACTACTACTACTGTTACTGCAGTTATGACTAGTGGTAGTAGCAGTAGTAGTAGCACCACTATTAATTTGTAAAAATCATGGCTTTATACTTCATTTTCTCTTTATGTATATCTTAGACACAAAAAAAGTTTTTAACTGTATTTGAGAATGGAAAATATTCAATTTCAGCAACACTTCTATAACATATTATCACACTTTGTAGGAAAAGTCCTATGTAGTTCAAAAGATTTTTTTTCTCAGAGAATCTATCTCAGAACATGAATATTTGGTAACAGTATGGAATAAAAATTAATTTTACTTAGATGTTTAAAACTTCAACCTTTTTGACAGTATATAAATCAAGGAAAATTAAACACAATTAAAATTTGTAAAAAAAGAGTTACCATTATAAGCAGGTATTCAATTTTAGTTGAACGGTAAGTTGAAGGAATATGAATAATTTAAATGGGAAATCTTTACCCCCTGGCACTCATGGGAGTATTTTCATTGATTTCAATGGTGTCATAATTACATATGATAATCTTCCACCATTAAAGCCACTCAGGAATACCAGTAAGAGGTCCAAATAATTCACAGGTATAAACACATTTACTGAGTTTTCTGTTGGATTTGCTGGGATATATACTTTGAGGATGTTTGTTTTCCCTTCTAAAAAAACCACCAAAACAACAAATAAACAAGACCAAAACTAAACCCAGAAATTTGGTACTATTCATTTCCCTATTTTTTAATGGGAGATGGAATGAATTACTTTTTCCACTTACTCTGCAGAGTAAGAAGAGAATTTAATAATTAATGGATTATCAGGAGATCCTTTAGATGCCCTATGCATCTTCAGTATCTCTGCTGCTTCACTTCATTTGCTGTTTTTTGCGGAACTTTCTCTTTAGGAACACCAAGGCAATGATATGGCATTTGGCAAATTAATGAATTAATTTAACTACTATTTAATTACATAGTTATTTCTGCAAATGGAAATTCTTTTTTGAGTACTAAAGATAAATTTTTAAGAAAGGAATATGAAGTAACTAATTTATCTTGTCATAGAATAATCTACTTATGTAAAATTTTTCATTCTGCTTTCAGAGTTGTAGTCACCTGCAGACATAATATGACAGCCTTCAAATTCATTATTTTCTACTTATACATATTTTTCAAAGGCAGTAGTTGGTGTAAAGTGTGCATAATACCCTGGTTGTATTATACAGAGATTAATCTTCAACCCATGGAAAATAAGCTGTAAAATATTTCCAAGTTTTGATTAATTTTCCCTGCTCTTTATTATAAAATCCTGATTTCTTTCTTCCTTCTTTGGAAGGTTTATGATTTCCTTAACTTACTCCTATTTTTGAATCTCTTGATTTTCTTTTTCTTCACAGTTCTAAATTAGTTTAGTAAAAAGCAAAAATCTCCAAGCAGTCAGACTGGAAACTCCCTTTTACTCTTAAAAATGAGGTTCATTAAGCTGTTATCTATAGTGTCCTAAAACCAAAAAATAGAAAGTAAATTTAAATGTATTCTTATCACATGGGAATGTATTCTGTGTTTCAGGGAAGAGTATCAGAAAAGAAAATTAAATGACTCTTAGAGAAGGCTGTGCCATATATCACATGACATGTTTCAGTTCTGTTTGGTGAAATGCCAGTGCAGGTTTCTGTTTATGTTATGCAAATAACAGCCTAGTCTATGCAAAGAAAAAATGACAAAGTGTGTGTTTGGCAATATGTGTAACAAGTTTTGATAATTTGAAATTATATGTTATTTAAATATATTTCCTTTCTAAAATAAATTTCCTTTTATATACTAATTTATTGATTTGATCTAATTCTACTGCTCCTTATTTCTATAAATAATTAAAATTAAGTATTTTATGGTAGTGTTTAAACAAATTGCTACTGCATTTAGAAAAGCTTAAAACTATTTAGCTAACATTTTATTTTGTCCTTGATATAAGTTTAATGTTTCATCTAGAATTTATAAATCTGTATTACTGATCTCTGCCACACCAGGGAGTGCAGCACTGGAGATGGGGGTCCAGCTGTGTCTCACCAGCACCCAGCAGCGTATCGCTTGGCTTCCTACTGTATTTTAGCTCAAATCCAGGGCTGGAGCATATCAGTGCATGAATTTCTCATTGCAGAGTACTTCATTAAGTGGTATCAGATTTAAAATTAATTTTCAATCATTCAGTTAAGTATAGCATGTTGCGAATTCTAGAGTCATGCTTTTTCCCAATTCTGACTTCAGCAGAAGCCATTGTACCTGGAAGATAACGCAGTATCCAGGATTTCAGAATTTCAATTTTGAAAGAAATGGCCTTTCCAAGACAGAAATCACAGCCACTTGATGTCCAGTTATCACAAGTTGAATTAGAGTGTTCATGCAGATATTATTTTCAGTTTAATTCAAAGAGAGGAAATATATGTACTTTTAGACACCATTTATTTACCAGTTCAGACAGTATTTTAATTGACTTGAGTAACACCCTAATTCTCCGTCTAGTGTTTATAGACAGAAAAAAAAACTAAATTTCATGTTTCTTTTTCCTTTTTTTAATGGCATCAAGAAATAAAAACATTATCTGCAAATATTTTTTACAGTCTTGTGTTCCTGTTAGGCCAACAACTCATGTTGAGTAATTTTACAACATTGCAACTGAATAGGTCTCTTGGTCATTTCTAATTGCCTTTATAAATAACAACTTCTCATTACTGCCAGATCACAGTAACAAAGGCATATGCAACCTCAAAACTGGCAGGAACAACATGTTTTCCACTGGGAAAGCAATGGTATGTGGATACCTTATTTAAACAAATACAAAAGATTAAGTCATGTATTTCCCAGATTCAAAATGGCAGCTAAAGGCCCACAAGTAGCATTTTTACAGGTTTTCACTATAAATTTAAAAAGGAATAAAAAAGTGCACTTTTGTAAAGTGAATGCCACAGAAGGAACTGTAAATAATTACCCTAAGGGTAACTGCTGAGATTTACTGTTTGGGGTCTGTTTGGGCTTGGGGTTTTTGGGGGGGCAGGAGGGGTTGTTTGTTTATATATTGGGGATTTGGGGTTTTTTTTGTCCCTACTTTTATGCAGGGAAAAAAGTTAAAATCTTGCTTTTATATGACAGTAGGTTTCCCCGTTCCTCACCTTTCATGATCACTCCCCTTTCTCTACCTGGCTCTTGACCACAAATGTAATTCGTGAGATAATAAGCAGCAAGGAAAGGAGAGATAACACATTTTGAAGAATAAAATCAAGAAGATTCTTTAAAGAATCTTTTCTATGAGTTATGAGGTATAACAACTCTTGTGTATTTCAAATCATAATGGTATGATGTCTGTTTGCATCATTGTGGTGATGCTTTTATTTTGCAAGCTCAGATTAAGAGATTTAACAGTAAGTACAGAATTAGATTCAATATTAATCAAGTGTGCATGTGTACTGTATGCTTATATCTATTGCTGCTTTGAATTAAGAAATTGATGAAGATAATTCTATTTTTAAATTGTTCTTTTATTTTTCTCTCTATTTTTTTGAAAAGCACTTTGCAAATAATTTATACACACTTTGAGAGGTACCTTTAATAACTGATCAAAAAATGTGAGATTAAAGAACAGAATAAACTTCTATCATCTAAACTCAATAATGTTCAGTTAGTGATAATGTCATGTCACATTTGAACTCGTATGATAAACTGCAAAAAATAATGAATTTAAAATAAGTTGAGTCAGTGAAGATAATTATGGCAATTTTATGCATCTCAATTTCTCTTTCAAAAGAACATATAATTGCTCTGGTATTTTGTTTCCAACCCTCTTGTCTCTGAGCCAATATAAACTAAAATCAAACTGTTTTACAAGCTTGCCTTTTTCCCTGCTGTTTACCAAATCCTTCTCTGACTGAGAGATTCAAAGGACTCAGCCTTCTCCTTGGGTCCTTCTCATAGTCCAGGTGTCATCATGAGGGAATATGTCTGGATTAAGGAAACAAGGGAGTTTCAGCTGGGGAGGAAACGACACCCCATTTCGAATAAACACCATTTGGTTCCAAAGATTGTCTTGAGATGCAGGCAACCTAACAGGTATAAAGGGTCATCCTTGACATATCTTTTAACATGTTGCAAAAGTTTTTTTTTTCCTTTCTAATTGCCGCATTGCTAAAACAGAAATTTGTGTTTGCAAAGTAAGTGTCAAGAATTTTCTCCATTTCATTCGAAGTATAGTGCATTACATACGGGTTTATCCAATGTGTGTCTGAGGAACTGTTCAGGGATTGTGGTACCCATCCAGTTACAATAACAATCTCATTTGAACACCACAATTACACTAATGACTAACATCCACTGCTGCTTAGTTGTAAGCTCCTGACAGTTGGAAATTAGCTAAATTTTGGAGTTTTTTCAACTTTGTTAAAAAGTGTTAAACTTTTTTAATAATTTTTTTCCTCTGGAGTTAGTGTGATCAAGTACTATCAGCTCAGATGTGAGTTTTCTCATCTTCTTCATCAGGTCTTTATATTTTAAATAATATTAAGATCTTTTACAATAAAGTTGGCATGCACTGCAGTAACTTTTAATATCTCCTAAGTGGACTTATTTGTACAAATAATTATATAGGATATAAAAACTATCTGACTTAGCTAATAGGTGCTAGATTGATCCTGTCTGGATGCCAGGTGTCTACTAAAAATATTTTATTACTCCTCTTCTTCAGGTTGCCAAGGAGAGAAAATATAATTAAAGGCTCATGTCTTGAGATTAAGACAGGATTACCATCATGGACAGATTAATGTTACTTGGGGAAATTAGTTTAATTTAGTACCAATCCAATCAGAGTAAGATAATGAGAAATAAATCCAAATCCTAAAAACACCTTTCCCCCCTACTCCTTTCTTCCAAGGCTCAACTTGAGTCCTGGTTTTCTCTACCTCCTCCCCACAGAGGGGTAGGGAATGGGAACTGCAGTCAGCTCATCACACAAATTGTTTTTGCTACTCCTTCCTCCTCATGCAGAGGACTCCTCACTTTCTTTCGTTGCTTCAACATGAGGTTCCCTTCCATGGGAGACAATTCTTCACAAACTTCTCCATCACTGGTCATTTGGTTTTCCCCACAGGCCACAAGTTTTCACATGATCCAGCATGTGTCTTTCATGGGGTGCTGTCCTTCAGGAACAGACTGCTCCAGCACAAGACCCCCGCAGGGTCTCAAGTTTTACCAACAAACCTCTTCTAGCATGGACTCCTTTTTCCACGGATCCACAGGTCCTGCCAAGAACCTGCTGCAGTGTTGAGTCACAGCCTCCTTTGGATGCATCCACCTGCTCTGGTGTGGGGTCCTCCAGGGGCTGTGGGTGGATCTCTGCTCCCCCATGGACCTAGGGGCTGCAGGGGCACAGCTGCCTCACCGTGGGCTGCACCTCGGGCTGCACCTCGGGCTGCAGGGGAATGTCTGCTCCGGTACCTTGGAGCACCTCCTCCGCCTCCTTCTGCACTGATGTGGGTGCCTGCAGGGCTCTTTCTCTGGCATACTCTTCCTTGTCTTCCTGGATGAACCTGCTATTCCCGCCCTGCCTTAACTGTGCTATCCCAGAGGCGCTGCCACCACCGCTGATTGTCTCAGCCTTGGCCAGAAGCAGATCCATCTTGGAGATGACTGACATTGGCTCCATCTGACATGTGGGAAGCTTCTAGTAGATTCTTACAGAAACAACCTCTGTAGCTGACCCACTACCAGAACCTTGTCATGAAAATTTAATATAATAATCTAAATACTGTATTTATACTACCAGAATCTGAACAGTATTGAGCAAAATAAAACAGTTGGGGAATACCAGTATCTGTTTTATGGTCACACTCTTCCAATTATATCAACACCTAACTTGTGCTTCTGTTCAGTCTCATTTTCTACACCTTTCTGCAAAGGTTTATGCAAAGCTTTATAAACAAATAGTGCTTCTGAAGTTTAATGGATTTAACGGATTTAATAAACATTGAATTTCATTATGTGACTTCTCAGGAACAATAAATGGATATTAAAATTGGTGTGGAAAAATACCAGTGCTCTGGGTGAAGATGTCTGCTTGGATTTGTGCAATACCTCACATAATGGTATATTAATCTTGCAAACACCGAAATTAATCCAAAGTACAAATAATTAGGCATTATTTTCTTTTGTATTCTATTTATTAATAAAAATTAAAAAGGTATTGCAAACAGTAGCATAGGTTTTCTAATAATTTCAAAGCTGCAGTATTATAAAACATATAATGAGCACCTATTTTCTTGTCAGACTATAAAAATATTAACTGAATTAATGTTTATTATTGATGTTTTATTCATGTATTAATTATTTATAAGCTATATGACGTTCCATGTTATATATAAAATGTGACTGTCAATAAATTAACATAGCAACATAGAAGAAATTTAAATGTCTCTCCTAGAGAATATAGTAATAAAATGGAAAATGTGGGCCTTTTTAACATTTATCTTCAGAAACAGAGTAATTTTTCATTGCTGACATGCCTACTATACTTTATTTTGGTTTTCTTCTTCTCACAATCATAATAATTCTCAGGAGAAAGATCTTTTCTTAATAAGTACTGCTTGACATTTACCATTACATACATGATAGATATTTGAAAATGATCATCAGTCAGTGCTATGGCATCAAATTTAAACTTATTAGCCATGCAAATAACTTGGCCTGCAGATTTCATCAGCACCTTTTCAAATATTCAGACAAACAACATAAAAAAACCCCAAACAGAACAAGACCAAAGCAATTCTGCCCCTTGCTAGCATTAAAGGGTTGCCAGTTAGAAGTTTTCATACCTATTAACATAGCAGTAAACATAAGCAAAAAATTGTTTGATAACATTATTTCGATAATATTAATTCTTTTTTTTTTCTAGTGAATTTAAACTGAAAGTTAAATTTAAACCACTACAAATTAAAAAATGGATGTTAGTTGTTAAAGAGGCAACTTGATCAAAATCACATGATGTTTTTTTAAAGGATAAGGTGAATTAATCTTTATCAAAGTGTTTTAATGTTCAATATTTTAGCTAATGCTTAGAAGAGATAACTCACAGAGAGTATTCAATGTGAATATTGGGAGATTTTTGCAAGAAATCTTTTTTCTTGAATTTCAACAAATCTGGAAGGAAGCAGACAAAACTTTCTTAAAACATTTGTCACTTTTAAGTCCAAGCAGATTCAAAAACTAGGTAATAATGGTTTCATGTGAACTGGCAGCCTTTAAGGATTTATTTAATTCTAGCTCCATTATCTAATCTCCTAGATCAAAACTTTGATCTGAACCTCTTTATAGGTTCAAATATGTCATCCACTCATATTTACATATCAAAAAACCCAGCTCCTCCATCTCACCAGTTGCTTAGTTATGATAATCATATTGCTTATATATATGGTTGTCCCAAAGGCAATTAATTTATAAATGAGAATGACATACTTAGCTGAGTAAACACTTGAATAGTGTAGAATTCTACAAAAGCACATTTTAGTGTCCTCTTAAGTGATTTAATTTCCTGTAAAATCCAATTTTACCAGAATTCCCTTTGAGTCAGAATTTTCCATAAATTTAACAATGATAACAGAACCTTTTCTTTCAGTAGGATCTAAAATGTCTGTGTAAAGAGTTTCTCAGTTATGGTCAGCCTGGCATGAACTCAAACTACCATGTTCTGGTCACTCTTTCAAACATGCCACATACCAACAAACCTGTATTTAGAAAATGAATGTTCTAAGAAGTAGGACAAGTCAAATTACCCCACCTTGACATCTTGATGACTTCTAAATTAAAAAACTTACATGACCTATAACGCACATAAAGAAAAAAGTTCCTCCCAGTCATTCCAATTGTCCTTAGTCAGGTTTGGGCATGTTCAGCAAAAAAACACAGAACTTGCAACTTTGTGCAACTATTTCTAACAAACCTGTTAGGTATGTTGTCAATATCACTCAGCTGTCCAGCTAAGCATTAAGTTCCCAGAATAGAGATTGTTTCTGTGTTGCATTTAATGAATGTGTCGAATACAGTGGTTCTTTGTTTTAAATACAGAAGAATGTGTCTGCAAGCTAGAATGAGTACTCAGAGTCAAATGTCTGAGATCCACATACTTCCAATGCTAAAGTAGTAGATGATAAATGGATCACCTGACTGTGTAAGAAAGTAAAGAATATTAAAAATACAAATGTGATGTCATAAAAGAGCTGTACACTCATCATGAGCTGTACGAGAATCAGAAAATACAAAGGAATACAGTCTTTCAGAAAAAATGAAGGAAACAAGGCATTCTTAATTTAGGTTTCAAAACTAACTTCCTGGAAGCAGATGATTCAATGGTGATATCGATATCTTCCTTCTAGTGAAAAAGTGGTCACAGAGATTTTAAATTATAACTTCTCTGTGGCACTTCTGCATTTTCACACAGTGGTTGAGGTCAGAGGAGACCTCCAGAGCTCACCTAGTCTAACCTCTCTGCTCAAAGTGGTGTCCACTACAGCAAGTTCCTCAGGGCAATGCCCAGTCAGATTTTGAATATCTCCAAGGTGAGAGACTCCACAATCTTCCCGAGCAACCAGTGTTTGAACATCCTCACACTATTTTCCCTCCTTTTTGTTCTTATGTCTAGATCCCATATTTCAGTTTGTGGGTCTTTCTTCAGCAGTAGCTCAATATACATGACTTTGGCATTGTTAGTGTTATATGATTTGATTAAAATATAATTGCAGTAAATACAAAGAGCACCAAATATCAGAAGCAGTACAACAGGTGACCAAACTCTTGTTATCTTATCAGTGAAAATGAAGCATACCTGAAATGACTACTTTTAATGTTTCACACCAAGGTGAGGCAACTAAAGGAAGTCTCTTCAGAATGTATTGCAATGTAAAAGGAGTTATTTGCAAGGAAGTTAGAGATTATATAAAGGGAAACGTAAGACTTTTAACTACGGATAAAGTATTCTTCACACCTATGTGAGTACTTTGTGTGATTATGTGGGCACCTGAAAAGACAATGCTCTGTATTTACCTGTGTGGCTTATCTGTATGTTTTGTGTTTGAAGTGTGCGCGTGTGGGTGCGAACGCACTTATTGCCCGCCAGTGCACAGCCCCACACTGACCTGCTGCAGCCACACCTGGCAGGCAGGGGAAAGGACAAATCCATCAGTGTCATGAAACCCACCAATTTAAGCCGTCTCTAACAACTGAAGAAAGGCTCTGTCCTGTGCTGAGGGGCTTACCTTGACTGGAGCTGGGCTGAGCTGAGCTGGTTTCAGCTCCTCCCCCAGGACCTGTTGCCTACCCTGCCTGAGCATGAGCTCTGCCTGTGCCTCTGTGGGAAGGTTCAGAAACTCTTTTTCTGTAGTTGCAGTCTATAAGAGCCCATGGTGTGGCTGAGCCTGTGAAGGCTGTGGGACCACCCTTGGACTCCGCTGTGAGCAGCCAGAGGGAAACAATTAGTATCAACAAATTTTAAAAATACACCCAAACATCTTAAGACTAAGAGGAAGTAACTTTGACTCTGAATATTAAACTCCTTACATTGAAGTCCTCAGGATGTTGATGGCTCATGGTAACTGTCACTTCTCTTTCTTCAGGAAGACAGAGACCATAAATCTTAGGACCTGGAGGGAGATTACAAGGGTAGAAGCAACACTGATTACAATGCACAAATTCCAGGAAGTTTATGTATAATAATTATGTTTGTATTTTGGTAAGAATTTTTTATGTTAACTTTAACAGTTAGAGTGTTACAACGTTAGGTTAAAAATAATTTTTGGCTGCATATATGTATATAGTCTGTTCCGTTTTTTCCAGGGCTAGCATATTAAATATACATATACCAAAAAGATCTCCATTTAGCACAGTACTTGGTCCACTGATACGTATATGAAACATTTGACTAACCTGACCTTATAACTTGTGTTTTTCCTTTGAGATATTATACTGAATTTTTAAGATGTATTATATAAGTGAAAAATCACCCAGCCAAGGAACAAACAAGAGAAAGGTAAAAATCTAACAGTGATAATCAATGGACATGTTCTGGATGTGGTTTTTCAACACTTTGCTGTTTCTGACCAGAATATACTAAGAATTACTCTGTGTAGTGATCTAAGAAGATCAAGTGTAGCTTGCTAAAGGGTGAAAGTATAGCTGCCATTGGAGACCATCAATAAACAGATCTACATCTTCACTCTTACAATTTTACCTCACTTCTTGTACTAAGATTAGGAAGTACTACAACCAATAACCAGTAGCAAATGAGACTGCATACTTTATGAGGAAGAAAGAAGCCAAAGAGTAATATAATGGGGTTTTTTCCACAGACTGGGGTAAAATGAATAAAGAAAATATCTGTTCGTAAGGTGAAAAATGTCCATCTGGAGACTTCCATCTGCACTGTCAGAAGCTTCCATTTGTATCATCATTGTCTTTTTTTTTCACCCTCTCCTTTCCATTTCCTACTCTCTGATGATCATTTTATGCCTCAATATGTTCTTTCTTATCCTTTTGCATTCCCATTTTTTCATCTGGCCTGCTTGTGTCTGTTTAGTTTGACTTCTCTGCTTTGCTGTCTTGGAAATCATTGACCAAAGTTTCTACTGTTACCATAAAAAAAGCTGTTTGTGCTTATAGAGAAAGCAGGTTATATGTATTTTATACTTTTTTTGACTCACATCTCTGCTGTGTTTACATAGGCTTGTTTTAGTTATGCCAGCTGTAGAAGCATGGAAGAAATGTTTGTGTAGGACAATGCATAGATCCAGGCAGCCTGAACCACGGGGAGGGAAGGCAGGATGTGATCCCAATCTTTCCCTCTTTTGCATCTCTTCAGAAGTCTTCTTAAATTGCTAGTGCTCAACAGCTAATTGGAAGATCAAATTTCAGCAGTAAAAATCCAAAAGAGAAATTCCAGGGTCCTAACACCCTCTGTGCTGGCCAAGACATTGAGAACTCAACATGCTTTTCCTTTTGTGCAGCCAGGGAAGTTACTGATTCCTTGCTATGTTTGAAGAGCTCTTCTGGTGACATTACACCCCGCAAAGGCAGGTGTCAATGCTGAAGGGTTGGTGATTGCCAGTTCACACACTCAGCACTAACACGTTGGTATCCCATGTTATCCTCTGATTAACTACTTTGTGTGGAAATACTACATTTGTATGGAGAGTCCACCTTTTCTTGTATGAGTGGAACTGTTGTTTATTCAATTGAATAAGTAGCATTTGTATGCAGCCTTAATCATGAACATTTTGGAGATTGGCATCTGGCACTAAGTACAATCCTGTCAAATAACTGGCAGTGGATTAACTGTGACACCTAGAAACATGCCAGATTCTGACAGAATAAGAACTTGCTGTGTACCCAATGTCAATCATTCACTGAGTGCCACTCAAAATGCTTATCCTGTTAGTGATGACATCAATCTGCATTGGCATTCAAAATGCTGCTGCCCTTTGAATACAGAATTGAAAGCAACAGACAAAACCCCTAAGTGCATGCATTTTAGCAACCACCTATCCTTCCTTAAGAGCTGTGGCTACCTCCCATGTGGAGATGCTGCTTTACTAATGGGCCAGTTAATTAACCCAGGTGTTTGCAAAAAAAAATAAGGTATCTATTTTATATGGATTGCTCTACAGGCAGGCTCACTTGTAAGTAGTCAAAAGTGATTTCCATCATGAACTAAAACTTCCAGAGCCATTTAGGTCTAATTCTAGTTACATCCCAAGTTGTAGAAGTCTACCCACATTAATAGCAACAATTAATGTACTGCAAGGGTCACACACACTTTTATGTGTCAGCGTGGTTATTAAAGCACTCACTTCCTAAGTGAGAGAAGAGAGACCTAAGTTCAACCTGAGGGGTTTCATAATTAAAATCACCAGATGATTATTTACATTACATTTATTTGATCTTCTCTTATCTTCATAAATCCTGCATTTCTACCTGCACAGTGGGCTAACACAAGAGGAGAATTCCATTTTCTCTTCTCCTTTTCAGTCTGTCTTGTTCCATAATCCACCAGAGTGAGCATGACCATGTGAAGTAGGAGATGAAGCTGAAAAGGAAATCAAATATATCTCCTATTTCCTGGGCAAGTGTTCTAACTATTCAAAAAAAGACTAGTTCTGCAGCAGTAGTGATGGATAAAAGAGTGAACTGTGTTTTGGTAAGTTCTTTACTTTGGTAAAGGAGTCCAGATCATCCTTGGCTAGAGATCACTAATAAAAAAGTCTGAGGCAAGTTCATAAGCTTAGAAAAAAGGCTAATTATTAGGATAGCTGTCTTTCCCTTCATCTTGCAAAGTTACTCCCAACTGAAACAAAAAAGACTCCTAAGACTTAAGCATGGCTGGAAAGACACATTTCCACCGTGTCTGTCCTATTAGCCATGGATAATCCCTTGTTCACCATGTAGAAGCCATGAGTAACTCTTTGGAGATATGTCTTTCTCAATAGAAGATTTGGTGTTTGATCCCCTGAAAAATGTATCTCAAAGACAAAAAAACCATTGCAGTGTCTGAGATACAGAAATTGGGCATTCGTTTCAGAGAGACTATATGCAGAATCAGGTTATTAAATAGTCTTATGAAACAAGCTATCATAAATTATGTACTTATTCTTCTGTTTTGCTATAGTCACCAAGTAGGTTTCAAGTGGTGTATTTAGGCAAAGCACACATCAAAACTTCTGTTCAATTAGAAAGTTCCAACAGGAACAGGATTCTTGTTCCTCTATCATGCCAGAAGGTCCTAATTCTTGGTCATTTGTAGGCTCATTTAAGACATCACAAAAAAACCCCCTAGTAATGACTTAATCTGGACTAGCGAAGTGATACGACCATTCACTGTCACAGGGCAGACATTCTCAAAAGGAAAGTAGACCTTAGAGCATTAAATACTGTCCCTTCTCATTATCAGGCACAACTGCATGAAATTCCTTTCACAAATTTAGGTACCTCCATTCTAATTACTTGACCTTTTAGAAGGCTGTTCTAGAAAGAAACTAAATCTGAGAGAGGTCTAACAAGCCTGAAGCCAGTTTTTTGCAAATGCAGGACTGAGGTGTCATGTCTGTATTGCAACGTGCTGTGCAAAAATTGTAGCTTGCTTAGAGTTATCTGAGGTATTGGAACAAATTCAAAACTATAAATTTAAGCACCAATTCAAAACTATATTCAAAAACTATATTCAAAACTATAAGTATAAGCACCAAACTTATAATTGCTATAAGTTTAAGCACCAATCAAGTTGATAATTCCATAAGATGAGCCTATTTTTAAAAAATTTTTATTTGTCCTTGATAATATACATAGACAATCAGTTGTTTACAAATCTTGTATTAAACATTCAAGTCTCATAAGGAGCTTGAGCTTCTGATCTGAATCTGGTAATTCCACTGAAAAAAAAAAGCCCAGAAAATGTTGGGTTTTGAACTGCCAAAGTACTTTTAAGGAGCTGAGCATAGTGTGTGCAATACAGCATCAATGGCTCAAAAAGGCGTTTTTCTGCTGCTGTCATGTGGAGGTCACTGTTTGCACTCTAGTAAATAGCTGCGATAAAACCTGAAGTATTACTGACTTGCTTAAAATTCAGCTAACGTGGAACAGTGCAACTGTCAGCAATAGGAGGCCTTGAATAGCTGTAAAGGTTAAATATCAATTTGTTTTAAAAAAGAAGTCAAACTTGCTCCTCTGCCATAAACTGCAAATCGGACAGCATTTAACCCATTAACACTCCTGTCAGACATTTGAATTTAAAGTGTTTGACAGCCCCCCAAAACACAGGACACTTTTATTAAATATAGATTACTTTGTATAGGGTTTTTGAATGCTGTCTTTTAATCTGAAAGGCATATCCAAAATTTTTAAAGAGTGTTAAATTTACTTAAGCTTATGTCTAATTTTTATTTTGTTTTCAATGAAAGATTAAGTGATAAGAATAAATTTGACTTGAAAATAGCAAATGCATTTTAAAAAACATTTGTGGAAGTACAGAATATTTGAATTTTAAAGCTTACAGTTTAAAATTAGATTCCACTAAATCACAATAATTAATATTACATCATCAGTGACAATAAAAATAATAGCAGATACACCAAGACTTTCTCTACCACTACAAAACTAGAAAGTGTTGAGATCTGAAATCATGAAGAATTTAATTTTTCAATATTCAAATCAGTGAATGTAACATATTGGCTTTAAAAAAAAAGAGCACATGATACAGCTTCACACATTGATTATATGAGGTATTTCTGATATCTGTGGGGTAGAAAACAGCATTTCCTCAGCTGTTCAACATTTGGGGGGTTTTGTTGTTTCTAACATTTTTGCTGTTGTGGAGGCATTTTACCAAATCTTGCTGGTATCTACATTCATTGATTTTTCTGCCTTTGAAATCTAGACAGAAGCTGAATGCATTCTTTGATGGTTACTTCCAATTTGTAAGGTATTTCAAATTGTATCTTCTTGTTGTAGAAACAGAGTAATTAAGATTCCTTTTCCAGCTGCTGTAAAAAATAAGGTAGGATTGTTTATCTCTGATATGATTCCTGACTTGCTTAGATTATTTTGATCTTTTTTATTATAAATTAATCTATCCTGTTTACTTAACAGTATTAACCTTCAGCACAGGCTGCTAGCAGCAGAAGTCTTTGTTGCACTACTTCTTTGAACTCCTCAGATATATCAGTGTGTAAGTCTGTATCTTAGATTTAAAACTATAATGTATATAATGTATGTAAATTTCTTGGTTGTAAGCATATAGATTAGAGTTTTCTCAGGAACAATACTATTATTAATGAATAGATGAGGAATTAATATTTGAGCTCTTCCTGTCTGAACTTTTAGGAGAATTTATGCACTAGAAGCCTCCGCTGTGGGGGCTGTTTCCCAGCTGTGCATCCACCAGTGCGTGTGCTCCCACATCCCTGCACGAGCTCGTCCACCCAACTCCTGTCAGGCCCTGCCCGTTTGGACCATGTCCTGCTTTATCCTCCTGCGTTCTGGCACCAGCTCTTCGCTCCGCTCTCCTCTAGGTGGCAACAGAGGAGGGAGAAATACAGAGTCCTACCCTGGCTTGAAAGAAGCAAAAGAATGAGGATCAAAAGAAAGAGAGAAAGCGAAGATAAAGAAAAATTGGAGGGGGAGGGGAAGAGATTCAAAGACTTCTTCTTTCCTTGTTCTCCTGTCTTCGAGAAATAGTAATATTCTCCACCAGATGATACTAGCCAGCTCTTTATATTAGCTTTAGTTATCTGATCTTCCTTACAAGAAGGGATGGTGGGATAGGTTTTCAATCAGATCAATGTTTTTCTCAGCAGTGTGATGAACTTCCTTATTTCATTTATACCGACTTCAGACCTGACTAACCTTCCCATGCTGGAGAAGTACCTGTGAGCGCTGAGATGTCAGGAAACACTGTGGAAAGAAGGTATGTATCTATATTAGTTTCATGGATACATACTTTCTGACACATGTTAAAGATAGTCTTGATATAAAGCATATTTTTAAAAGAAACACTGTTGCACATGAACGCTGGAATCTTGTAAGAAAGTGCCATTACTTAGTGATAAGTTTTACTGAACTTTTTTGGGCAGAGGGGGGTTTACCCTTTTCTTACTGATCCAAAGCCTCAACGATGCAATACATATTAAACCTATTTCTGTAGATTTGGCTGTGTCATATGAACAGAAAATTTTACACATAAGCATTAGCAATTATCAATAATTACAGTTCACAGTCACAGTGCTATTGTTAAGGCTCTATCAGCTCTCCCAAAATACCATAAAATGTTAGCTTCTTTTAAAAGGTAGTTGTATTTCTGAAATGAACTAAAGCCAAAATAATTCTGCAAAGGCCTAGAATTAGATATGCTAACTCCTAACTTTTATGAAGGTAAAACTTCAGAAAATGTTATGAATTCATTTAAATAACCGAAAATATACTTACAGCATTTGGTGGGGTTTTTTTGTTTGTTTGTTTTGTTGGGTTTTTTTTGTTTGTTTGTTTTTCTTTTTAAGTTAATGTCCCTTGGTATTTTTCTGATAGTGTTGTGAAGTATTCTACACTATTAGATCAAAACCAGATACAAAAATAAGGCAAGAACGAAGTCTGGAGCTTACATAACATTCCTACAGCACCCAGACACAAACATGACAAGGAAACATCACAACAGCTAGTCCTGTAAACAGCTGTATTGACAAGAATGATTAAAAAGGAGTCTAAGGAATGTGTGTATGTTTAAAGTTCATTAGTAAAGAGACACAGAGAAGACCAGTCATTGTAGGATGACACAAGCTATAGAAAGCAAGTTACAACAGTACATTAAGGATAAAGCTAAATCAGTTTTTTCTATAGATTTGAGAAGGCATTCATACAGATGTAATATATGTCTTTTTGGTGACACTTAAAGGGTATCCAGAAGGATATCTAAGCTAGACAGTGAGTTAATGCAGCACTCTTGCTGTAAACCAACTGCAGAAAGTGGGCTAACTGGGAGCATATGCCTACTGATGTCTCTCAGATCTGTAGGGTCAGAGAATGCTCACCCAACAAAGACCGTTTGCCTAGGGGTCATGGTTAATGAAAACACTCTCAGGTAGATAGTTCCTGCACATTCTCATTCCTGTAGGTATGTTGGTGATGTCAACTATATATACATGTAAATTTTTCTGATTTTGTGACGATATTATAGGTTGAGTTTGAATATATAGAAGTCATACTTGAGAATTATGATTTTGGACTAAACAATAAACTGAATATAAACAATGGTGATACGGAAAATTACTTTGTAGATTTCTTCTTTGTCAAGACTCCTTTCCTTTTTGGACCACATTATTCACTTTTACAGAATTTAGCTGTTAGGATTCTCTGTTCCCTTTCAGACATGTTTAGTGTGCACTTCTTTAAAAAGCTTCAGTTTACTGCTCTGAGATTCCAGTGTTTTGAGAGATTTCCAGATGATATCTACTCTGCATAGCCTTCCCAGTTAGGTCCAGCACAGGTGCAAGAGATGTGAGCCTAGAACCAGACTGTGAAGGTACATCTCACCTCCCAATTTCATTAAGACTGTCTATAAAAGATTTGTTTATCCTTCAGGGTAGGATCTGACTGTACCAGAGCAGCTGGACAATATGAAAGATTGGAATAGAAAGTCAGTTACTGTCTGTCTTTCTAACACTAAATGCTATTGTTTTCAAGCTTTATTCACTTAACTTTACAGCTTTATATGCCCAAGCACCAAAGAAAGATTATACTGTGCCTTTATGAGTGTATGAGGTAATTCTTGCCTTTGATTATCCCAAAAGGTAAATCAATAAAAAGAACGTATCCCACTGGCTGAAGCAGAACCTTGTTAAATTAGTAAAGAAATGAACTCAAGCTTCTCCAGAAGGACATCATTGTGATTACACAGAAGTGTCAAAGCAAAAAATCATGTCTTTCAGAGATAATGTTTTCAGCCTAGTAAAGAAACAAAGTTATACACAATCCTTACAAACATATGTATCTTGGGAACATGTACTTTCCAAAAGTCTAAGCTTAAGCAGTATGTCCTTGGGCAGTCATTCTGCACATTATGAAATCTCTACAGAATATGTTTGTATGCTTATCTATGACAGGCATCCTAATAGACTTGTATGTGCACATTTATACCTTTAACTCTAAGCTGAACAGCATGTAGTGCTGGTGTGGATTGTTCACACTGTTTAATTCTTAGCTTTCTCTCTGTTATTAGTTTGACCTTGACCAACTAGTAGTGTCCCAAAAACCCCATAGGAAAAATCTGAACTTAGTGCAGATTAGAAATCAACCCTACTAGGTAAATTGAGTGTGCTATTTAAGCATTTCTCAGTGAGGTAAGAGAATTTGTCTGCAGGACCATGAGTCATACTGTGCCAGATGGTTTTATCTGGCATGTGAATGGAGAATCGTATTCAATCTGTGCACCATTATAACTGAAACTTTTGTCTATTTATTTAAATTGAGATATGCACTGATCTTGTACTTTTAATTTCGACAAGCAGTCCTTCACAAGTATTATAGCATTGATTACATAAGCAGATTCAGTTTCTCCTTCAGTTGAACTTTAAAGTCATTCTTTAAAGCAGAGTAATTATGTGGCCTCTTTTGAGAGCTAGCAAATACCTATTAATTCAGCAGTATGTGTATATTGATCTTCTGATCTTAACCTATTCTGTTTATTGTCCTTTAACAGAATTCTTCCACGAACATTAATGCTCATGGGAAAGTAGAAGAGAGATTTTTGTTGCCTAAGGAATTTACATGCCTATTTTTAAAGATTAGGAGTCCCCATAAAGATATTACATCATTCCCATAAAAATTCTACTACGATATGTCTATGGATTTTATAATAAAATATAGGATAGTATAGATGTGCTCACCTAAACATTTTTTTCTCTTTAAGTAAGAATAACTACAGATACACCTTATTCTCCATACAAATAATTAATGCAACATAAAGTTAGAAAATATTATTGAAATATTTAAATTTATGAATATATTTAGGTGAAAGTTACCATGCTTTAGAGTAGAAACTGTTATGACATATTTTCTGCAGCATACTAAAACAATCTCTGTAATTTAGAAAAGTAGATATGAATTATTCTATGCTTTAGGAAGTATTTCATGACAGGTGATTGGCAGGTCTAGTTCTGCCCAAAGTCTGAGAGCAAGGTGAAGTATTCATTGTAACAGATCTGTGGACCGTATCACTTGAAGGACAGGCAGAGGGTTATTTTTCCCATCACATTTTACTATTTGAAGGCATATCCTTGGAGGCAGAATGCAGCATTTTTCTGGAAGTGCAAAAAAGACGTGCATGCAAAGCTTCTTTGTTAAAAACAAACAAATAAGCAACAAATAACTAGAATCTTGCTCATTATGTTCTCTGAGAGCTATTTCTCATTCAGTCTGATTACATCATCATTTCTAACATTGGAAACAGATTTGGAGCATGGCTTTGTTTTCCAAACAAGTTGGTGAATGCTTATCAGTTCTTAACAATAATATCAACTGTTTTGTCTTTAACTTTTGATATCTTCTTAGAAACATATTCAGGCTATGGAAAGTTAAACGTCACCAAGGTCCAAGAAGTTAGGAGGCAAAAGTGCTGGGCTGTAAAGGTAAAAAATGGTTGAGAGAATAAGGGTTGAGGCAGAATACAATACTAAAGATGGAAAGGAAACCCCTTTTAATTTTTTCTGCTATACTTTCTGCCTAATATTTAATACAACCAGAACTGGATTTAGTGACAGGTAGGTCCAGAAAGTACCTTCAAAATTATACTGAAATAGGTCCAATGAATAACCCTATAAAAATATTTTAATTGATAATTTCAATAAATAAATAAATCAGATAGTATGTTAAACCTGGGATTTCTATACTGTTGGCTGTTCCAGTGAGATGAATTAAACCTTAACCATTTTTTAGCTGGGGCTTCTAGTACGATATTGCATATCAGTGTTATATCCGTAGGCACTCATGCAGCTAGAGTAAATTTTTAATGCTCTGCAATGTTTAAAGTTTCTACTGAAAATTAAAATTATAAACAGTTTTATCTTTGGTCTTTTTCTCATCACTTGATATTTTCATATTCTGTTAATATTCTTCTTTATATAATGCTATAGAGATTTCTATAAAGAAAATATCTCTTTTACTTTTCATGGTGCTAACTAAAATGCTTGATTATTATATAAAGACAGAAAACAACTCCTAAGACTTTAATGTATTACTATGAAGGGAATAGTGCACCTACTCTTTGCAATTCACTTTGACTTTTAGAACTATTAGAGAAGATAGCAAAGCACTGTCTTTGTTTCTATTATCTTCATGACTCTCTTTGACTCCTATTCATGCTTCCTTTAAGGCTTTTCCTGTTTTTAAAACTCAGAGCCAAAGAAACCACTTTGCTTCTTTGTTGCTGTGTGAATTTAGGAAAAATAAAAAGTAGCTTTGGCATATATACATTTATTTGTTGAAGAAAATGTGGCACAGACTTTCCCGAACAGTAACAAAACCAGCAAAGAACTGGTGTGGATTTTAATTCCTGCAACAAGAGAATACTATAAAATCATTTCAGGAGTCCATATTTGAAATAATACACATATGTTCTAGAATATACAATGTAATATATTCTATATAATAAATAATGTAATATGTACAGTGTAATGGATATAAATAATATTTTTGTGTATTTTCAGAAGTGGTATCACAGAATCATGGACTCTCAGCATGACTGAGTTGAGAACGGGCCTCAGGAGGTCATCTGGTCAAATTTATGTGCTCAAGTAAGGCCACCTACAACAAGCTGTACAGGACAGTGCCCAGTGAGTTTTTGAACATTGCTGGAAACACTCTTACTACTGTAGCTCAGGCACCATTTGTCTTCTTTGACAGGAGGGTATTTTGCTGGCTCATGTTCAACTAGGTGAACAGCAGAACCCTCTGATCCTTCTCTGCAAAGATTTTTTGCCAGTTTATGCTGGTTCATGACATGTTCCTTCCCAGATGCAGAACTTTGCACACTTCCTTGTTGAACTTTCTTGCTGAGAAACCTGTTGTCCCATTTCTCCAGCTTGTTGCATTAATGAGTGTCCCCAGCACACTCGTTAAGGAGACTCTGCTCCATCATTCAGATAATGATGTCAGAGTCCCATTTCAAGCCAACAGCAATATTATGGATATAGATCAATTGTTTAGTTAGAGTGAAATATATAAAACATTGCACAAAATGTTGGAGGCCATGGAACCTGCTAAGAGCCAAGTAGCTTCAGTGTTGACGACATGGATCCTTGTACTCATGGAACATTCCTTCTCTATTTAGAGATACTGTACATATAAATATTTTCTAAGTACATCTAACTTTGCTGAAATATGGACTGCAAGGGCACACTGTCAGCTCATTGTCAACTTGTCATCCACCAATACTCCCAGGTTCTTCTCACCAAAACTACCCTCGAGCAGCTCAGCCCCCAGCCTGTACTGGTACTTGGGATTATTCCTCCCTGAGTGCAGGACCTGGCACTTGCCTTTGTATTTTATATAATAGGTTCAGGTTTCTTTTCTAAGGACCTTATATAATAGTTTCAAAACATGTTATTTATATATATCTATATCATATAGCTTATTCCGTATATCTATTAGTTTTCTATAATTATAGATATAATTTATATGATATTTATAATAGTTTTATGTAATAGATTTTTCATAATAACTTTTTTGTGAAGTGGAGAAAAATATTGTCTCTTACTATTTATAGTTTTGCAGGGTGAAAAAATGTGTTTGTATATTTTTAGTTACCCTCAGCAAAAATGGATTTTAAAAAATGAATACTTCCATTTGCAAAAATATCCTCTATTTACTGTAATTTTCCTAGCTCTGTATCTGGCAGTTAAAAACATGTTCATTAGCAAAAATAGCTGCTTTTCGATTACCTTTATTTATGCTGAGTGATGCCTTTCTTCAAATGGTGCTATTGACTACATCTGGTCTATTTATAAAGTGCTATTCAACACAAGGGAGAAGAGAGGAGGCAGATGCCTGATGCTCTGTCCAGGACAGTGAGTCTAAAGATGTGACATGAAATCCTTACTCTATTGCACTCTATAGCAATTTTGTCTTTGACTTCAGTGAAGCTAGAATTTCATCCATTATATATACTTATTTCTCTGACTTCTTTGGAGTCAGACATTTCATTTATTTCTCCAACCTCTTTGCAGTCTTTCATCAAAGTCAAATACTAACTTCATTTACAACACAGTGAAACTCTTCTGAAGTTCAGGGACTATTTTGCCAGGCAAAACATCAGTCTCAGGCAGAAGTTCAGATAAAGAGATTAGCAGATATTTAGTTAAAGCACAACTTTGAGCTAATTGCTATGTAAGTTTTTAGTATTCTTAAATTTAAACATGTGCTAAAGTCTGCACTGAAATGGAGGTCCTTTGCTGAATTGGGACTATGAACAGTAGAAATAAGTAAGACTCAGAATATTTGGAGGATGTGAGTTGACACAGGCAGGGAGCCAGAAAAACCAAAAAAACATGACTGAAATGCGAGAAGTAAATTTATTTCATTACCTCACTAACTGGAGAATCCCTAAATGGCACCTGGGCAGAGACAGACGAGCAGGAATGCCGGCACGATCTGGATCATTCCATCCTGGGAGCTGGCAAGGCTGCTGTTTGCACCCGTTTATCGAAGGCCTGCACACACGTAGCTTACCACCATGCTCTGATCTCCCCCACGCTTTTTATGATCCCCAAGACAGGGAGCTCAAGCATGACCATGAGAGTGCCTCCGTAATCACCTGTTATCTCTTCACAGAGATCCTACTTCTCAAAGGAGTGGATAAAGAGCAGTAGGCATAATTTATGGGGATTCCCACATTTATTCTCCAGGCCTTGGCATTCCCAGCTGCAGGGTCAGTTCTACAATCCTCCTCACGATTCTTCAGCTTTTAACTCTTTTCTTCCAACAGAGACAGTAAAATTTTGTTTGGTGGCCCTATCAGAGCAAGTTTCATAGGCTGTCAGTTGGAAGTATTAGAGCACCCACTGAGCATGTTAAGAAAGGAAAGGCTGTGCTAGAAATGGGACTTGGATCATATGCCAGTGTATATTCTAGGAAGCTGAAGCCAAACTTTCTCTTGGAGTAGGCCTTGTTCTTTCTTTTTCCCTTCTTTGCTTTAAACTTGTGTCCCAGGGCTCCATTCCATAATCCAATTCCTACACCAATTCCCACACCAATTCCCACATCTCCAACTTTCTCCTGGGAGACCGAAACAGAAGTCTCATGGCATGCACCAGCTACAGGAAAGAGGGAAAGGTAGAACCAGTCAAAAGCAATGGATTCTTGACTGTTCTTGATGCTGTAGTCAGAGATGTGAGGAACAACAAAGAATGGTGTTTTATATCACCATCTCCTCTGCCACTGAAAAAGGAAAAGTCTACTTTGTCTTGTTGACACCTTTGAACCAAAAACCAAGGAAATTTGGCATTAAATACCACAGCTCTAGCTGAGATTACTTGCCTTCTGTTTATGGAAGAGTCTAGAGAAGTGGAATGGTCCTATGCTGCATTCATCTTTGTCCTTGACTATATTTCTTTTATTTCTCTTCAATTTCAGCCTCTGATTTTGTGGCTAAGATTTCTATGATTGTATTTAATTAATCAATCGGAAAAAATACTGCAAAAAAGTATTGCCAAAAAATATAAAAATTGTCATACTATAAAAGGAAAACCTATCAACTATTCTAGGAACGTAGTAGAGAGTTTTCTAAGAGAAGATTTCTTAATAAAACAAGAATGTTTTATACATATTTTATTCTGAATGTATCTCAAGAAATAAACAAAACAATTAAATACAGTAATTTTCATAGATTTTTATATACATTTTTTACCTAAGCTGCTGCTGAAATAGTCTTGTAAAACTTCTTTGAATGTCAGCAATTCTCTCAATCTTTTCAATTTAATGAATAAAGTTAACATTTATAATTACTTATGTATGAATGCAATTTGAGGAGTGACATTAATAATATATGAGAGTAATTTTTTATGAATATATTCCAGAAGCGATAATTAGGGGAAGTACCAAAAGTGCTGTAATAATTTTTACACTGCAATTATTTAGCCATTCTAAAGCCCACACACTCTTTAAACTGGTCTATTTTATGAAAAAAAAAATTAGTGTGTAATAGTGAAACTATTAGGGTTAGGGTTAGGGTTAGGGTAAGTACTATATTTAAATTTGGGAACTGAAAAATCCATAGATGCTGAAATAGTTGCTAGTTAAATGTATAATCTTGAAATAATATAACCTGGGAAAGACTTCCAGATGACCAGGTAATCTGGTTCAACTGTGTATTCAGAGGTCCCTCTGGTCTCTGTTCAGTTAAGTTTCAAATACCTTTAAGAGTAGAGATTCTACAGCCTTTCTGGGAAATAATTTCCAAAGTTTGACTATACCCACTATGGATATTTTTTTCCCTAATACCAGAACAGAATATCCTCTTTTGAAAATTTTCATGTGCTTAAGCACAATGGACTGCTGCAGGTGCACTAGAACTGGTAATCTCCTATGCTTAAACATTTACACAAAACAGATTGTTTGATCCTTCAAAATGTGAGGTTTTGGAGTATAAAATCCTGGGAGTACTACCTTCTAACTTGAATTGGCCATGTAAGATGGCAATAATTTCGATGTCTTCTTCTGTGTCTTGATATACAAGCTGGTTGGAAAAAGTAATACTATTTTGAAAGAATTGAAAACCTAGACAATGCCACAAGAAGGTGTTTAAAGTTTTTATGCTCCATGCCCAGAAGTGCTTTTCTGGCAACAAAAATTTCCTTGCTGTTCTGGTCATTTGCACACAGGTAAGATGTGACTCCTCTAGTTTGTTATGCATGCACAATTTCATATGGTTCTTTTCCTCTTTTTAGCGGTTTCTTCCTTCTCCAGATATAAACATACTTAAATACTTAAAAGCAGAAAAGACTCCTTTTCCTTTCCATTTTCCTTTTATTTTTCCTTTTCCTTTTCCTTTTCCTTTTCCTTTTCCTTTTCCCTTTCCCATGAGTATGTAGTGTGCAAAGAGGACAGAGCCAAGATCTTGCCAGTGGTATCCAGCGACAGGATCAGAGGCAATGGGCACAAACCGAAACGCAGGAGGTTCTGCTTGAAAGTCAGGAAACTCTTTTTCACTGTGAGTGTGACTGAGCACTGGCTCAGGTTGCCTGTGGAGCTTGTGAAGTTTCCATTCCTGGAGATATTCAAAAGCTGTTTGGTCATGGTTATAGGCAACCTGTTCTAGGTGAACATTCTTGAGCAGGGGGTTTTGATGATCATCCCTGGTCCCTGCCAAGCTGAATCATTCTGTAATTCTGTGATTCTGTGAAGCTAGCTCTACCTAATTTAATGAGCACACATTAAATTCCTGCAGCTAGGCATTTAGTTCAAAATTTCCTAAGTATGAATTGTCTTATTCATACCTGTGTTATTTTCAAATGGAAAACCAATGCAAATGTCCCAACTCAGTTTGTTTTAGAGGTTTAATGCAAAAAATTTGTTTTAAATGTAACATAAAATCAATAAGAAACAAAAAGGCACAGGGAAAAGAAGGAAATAATGATTTTAGCAGAAGATAAAATAGGATGCAATAGTTTCTAAGCTAAAATTTATACAAGGGCATTTAATGAAATCAAATGCATTACAGAGAGTGTAAGACAGAACTTATTAATTATTAAAGCAAATATCGAATTCGCTTGATGAATCTTTGTAAATTAACTGTTTGCAGCCAATGTAACTCAAAGCTGCCACTATTAATTTTAACAGCTTGGTTAATATTGGGTATTCGGGGTTGTATTTTGCATTATGAGACTATATCAGGGAAGGTTTAGGTTGACTATATTAGGAAAAGGTTCTCCCACCAGAAGGTATTTTGGCACTTAAACAGTGGAAAGTGGTCACAGCATCAAGCCTGCTTGAACAGTGCTTTCAGGCACATGATGTGATTCTCGAGGCTGTCCTGTGCAGGGTTAGGAACTGGACTTAATGATCTCTGTGAGTCCTTTTCAACTCAGGATATTGTATGAGTCTATGATTACATAAAAATTTGGGTTTTTGGCATACTAACAAGATACTCCCTCCAGATAACCAGCATAAATCTTCCATTACCATCTTAATATTGTGTCCAGAATTAACTTTCCAACCTTGCAATGTTCTATTGTTAAGCAGGAGTCATCAAAATAATCACTGTGTTTATTGATAGGCTGTTAACTACATTTTCAGATGCTATCATTCTGAAAAAGCATATTAATAGAAGTCAGAAGTCAGATAGGTGTGCCCACATCTCTTTTATTCTGAATAGGATAATTAAATATGCTAGTAAAGAAGGTATCACCAAATGCATACAACTACATGAAAACCAATATAAGAACTGGTTATCCCATATCCATTCATTTTGCACTGAAAGGTCTTTGGTGTTTTAAAGATCTTAATTCTTATAAGTTAGTCATTGTCAACCAAGTACAATATCACTGTGTTATTAATTATATATTTTATCTTTTATGAGGCACAGTGGCCACAAGACCTAATTCTGCTCACTCCACTGAGCTCAGCATATTTGCACTATTTTCGGTGAATACACTGGAACTTTGGCCTGTACTTCTGAACATGGGCCAAAATATTTTCTGACACAAGTGTAATAAAAATCATGATTTTTTTTCCTGTAGGCACGACTGTAGTGCTTTTTTTTTCCTTTAACATTCAGCCTAATACATTAGCCATCAGAGCACCTTGCACGTGGGAAATCCCTTTTCATTGCTCAAATGAATATTTAAGCAGAGATGTGCCCCAATAAGATAGGAAAAGACAAAATATTAGGGATAATTTTATTTAAAAACCTTTTCATCAAATTTCATTGAAATATGAAAGACATGTGTCCAAATTTCATCAGATGTAGAACTATTAATTCTTTATATCCTTTTTCCTTGGTGAGACGTCTACTGAAAATGGGTGGCTGTAAAACGTTCTGCAACAATTTTCTCTTTATATGGTTATCTGTATGTGCATTTGTGTTTGTGTGAGTGTATTTTTTTCTCTCTTATAGAAGATTACATCACACTGCTGAAACCAGGAAGAATCCAAGGTCTATACGACCCAAACCAAGAAAAGATTGCCTCTTTAAATCTCAGAATGAAGCACACCACTTTCCTGAGAAAAACATAATCTACATCTTCTAAATTCTTCAGTGTTTTCATACAAACACCAAGCAAAATTAAAACAATATTTAACATAACATTAGCTGTACTATTACCAAAAATCTGTTTCGGAAAACCATAGACGGTGGAGATGTACTTTCTTTGAGCAGGTACAGATGGTATCATGAAACAAAAAATCATTTGAAACAACTTACATTTCATTATTATATTCTTTCATTAATGTTCACAAAGTTTTTTGAGATTCAAAGATGATTGGTACTGAAAAACTGTAAAGCAATAACATCACAATCAATGGTGAACGTACAGAAATGACAGGTTTATGAACATGTGCGAGAGAATTTTTCTATACTAGATTACTGTGTTGAATCTAATAAAGTGTAGATTTTGAAATTATTCTGATAGCTTCATAGGCTTTCTTCTCACAAAATTACGGTCTTTAAAAATTACTTTAAGATAAGAGAGAAAAAACTCCAAGCACTTGTTTTGTTTATTATTTTTCCTACAATTCTGATCAATGCTGTACTGAGAGTCAGCTTTAAAATACCCCAGTACATTTTACTTCTTTCCAGTAAAGCCTTTCCAGATTGTTTCTCAGCATTATAAAATGATAAAATTACTGCCCATGGAGTAACTATCAGGAAGCACAAAATAGCCAGGAAAGTACATCTTCTATTAAAGAAACCTTTTCTTTAATAAATGGCCTTTTGGAGGATAGACACTAGAAATTATGAAAATTTTCTACTAGTGGTGGACTTATATTTTTCACTTCTACCTTCAATTCTCCATTTCCTCATGCAAATGACAGTGGATTGAGGTTAATCTTATACAGTTCTTCCAGTCATCCTCTCATTTTCCTCACTAGCTAAATACCTCTAAATAAAAAACCAAGTTCCAGTTCCATTATATAGATCCCAGGAGACCAGGATGTGTGTTATGCATTTTGATAGAACTTTTATACATAACATAAGAGAGGCTTTCTGAATTTTAAACTGTAAATAGAGTACAGCCCATAACTTTTATCTTTGTTTTTTACTGAAGCATTAGCCTGACATTGCTAAGTATTTTTGTGAAAGTCTCTTTCTGGAATAAATTTGTTAGCTTTATAGCAATTTCTTTCTGATCTAATGGTATTTTAACTTTGCACATAAAGATATTCTAAGCTTTCACCATTTCCCCATCCTCTCCAACTTCTCTGATTTTTCATTTATTAGTAATCTAATATTTTTCTAAATTATGCAATTTTAAAATATATTCTTTGTGTGTGTTTGTACGTTTGCATGTACATACATCCCCAGAAAGGTTCACAGAAGCACAGAATGATTGAGGCTAGAAGGGACCTTTCAAAATATTCTAGTACAATTCCCCTGCTCTAGCAGTGTCACCCAAGGACAAAAGCAGGGTTCCCAAGGACAATATCTAGACAGCTTTTGACTAGCTATTAAAGAATTGGTAGAGTTCTTCAGGTTTTTCTGTTTCGATGCTTAAACTAAATTTTATGAAGAAGAAAAAACTTACTCAAAATCCTATAAAGATTAATATTTTTCAGTGTCAAAGCAGTGAAAATCCTCTTAATTTTAAACTCCTGTCACTTAATGAATGAACAGTTCTGATCCAGTTCTGATGATTTTCAAATAATTTTCTTTGTTCTTTTGCTAAAAAACTGCTCTCATAGTCATGCACTATTTTCATATTTGCAGTACTCTCATGATCAGGAAACAAAAAGCATATCTATCATTTTCAGTGGTTACTCCACCGTAAGGAATTTTTTTTTTGGTATAGGATCTTCTCTGTCTTTGTTTTTGTACCCTTGTGTTTTCTCTGATTTGTGCACAATACGTAAAAACAGGATTCCAGTTCAACATGAGAGATGAAATATACTGTTATATAGGAATATATATATATATCTCTGTCTCTTTGGTGTCTTTTTAGAGGGTCTTATGGAGGTCCAGTTATTAAAAAAAATATGAGTTTGGTTTCAGTTATTGAACTACTGCTAAATCAAAGGCATTTTTTCTATTCTGTGAAAAAACTGACACTCTCTGTATTATGTTCCTTTTATTGCACTTCAATGACTATACTAAAGTAAAGACCAAAATGGGAATTTGCAACTATCAAAACAGGAAGTCAATGACAATTCAGACAAAGGAATTCTGCTTTTAGTTGGTTTGTTTTCCTTGCATGATGCTAAAGCTGATTTTGTCTCATTTCTTATTTATCTTGTTGTTTGGTAAGGCTATTTACTTTTTTTATATATGACATTTTAGTGATAATAACAGTAATAACAACAACTCTTAGAAGATAATGCATATTTGGGACACAAGACAAGTGATATATATATATACAATCTTACTAATTAAAAATAATAACATAGAGGAGGAATACTTTGGTGACAGCCAACAAACTCTGGAGTTTTTATAGATAAGGAAGAAGAAAATATTCACTCCCTGAGGACAAATAAAATGAATATTTTTCTGCTATTTGATGACTTTTTTGTAAGACTGAAATATGAGGAAGCTCTTTACTGGTAGCAGGGCTCATAGGGACACAACTAAGGATCCTTAATAGTTAAAGGAAAGACTGAGTTAAACAACTCATCCTCTATTGTTACTGGAGTAAAAAAGATACCTAGGCAGGTCCATAAACAATTTAAATTTCAGCCATCAAGTTCAGAATTGCATCCTCTGGATTCTTCAAACGCTTATTTCTTTTCATTTAAAGCCATATTTGATAAATTTCTTGGGTTTACTTGTTTGATGTTCCTTAACAGTGTCAGCACTGTTAAGAATTCTCCTTCCTGTACTCGCCCACAGTTTTGCGTCATAACACATACTCCAAAACATCTTATATAGGAAGAAATAGTAATATCAGCCTGGAGTATTGTTTGATCCAGTATTCCTCTGAGCCCCACTTGGAATTTCTATAATTGTGTTTTATTTCCTGTTTTTGTTTCAAGATGAAAGTGGATGGACTAATATACCAAGTGTATTGGCTTGGCACGGCCT